>JAAGNO010008393.1:94961-121894 GCA_033439905.1 Ceryle rudis | reverse complement strand
ACCCCTCGCCAGGTGGTGTGTTGCAGCCGGTGTGCGTGGTGCGTGTGGGTAGGCTGGGCGGCGGGCTGTGCGGCCGGTTTGGACTAGATGATCTCTAGAGGTCCCTTCCAACTCTGATGATTCTGCGATTACAATTATACTGTAAACACTACATAGGGAAGGACCTTGGTGGGAGCCATGGCTTTACCTCTCGGTCTGTGTCTCTCTGGATGTAGTTTTGTCCTAACACTTTGCAGAGGGCATTGTCTGTATGTAAGGCTATAGAACTGAGCTCAAAGGCTCAGTCTAGACTTCCCACAGTATGTAATTTGGGTTTCAAACCATGTATTTATTTAGTGTAAATAATTCAGGCTTTGATTCAATTGAGCTAGATTAAGCATGTTTTCTGTCACATTAAAATCTCCCTTCCTCTCAACTAGAAAATGTCAGATTTTCAAGAATCAAATAACAATGCGGCAGACTTGATAGAAAGGAATTTGAAACAAAAATTATGATCTAAAGCAAATAACATCAAATATAAGTTAGGGAAGCTACAATATTAGAAAATAACTAAAATCAGGAAAAAGGAACATGCAAACAACCGTTTCAAGCACTCTGCTTTGGATGTCAAGCATAAGCCAGTTCTGAAGAATGTTGTTCCTTTTGAAAATCAACTTCCCATGTCTTTAGAACATCAGCGTTTGAATCCTGAGAGAAGGTCTGTGCACTCTTAGAGTCCAGAAGTTTGTCAAAAGAACTCAGCTGTTCTCAGAAGGATTATACTTATCGCATTTATCCCTTGATGAACACTACTGAAAAAGACAAAACGCTGGCCTTTTTGAGTAAAATGTTAATCAGTGAATTTAGGTTTTGACAAAGCTGGGAGGCCAAAAGCTGGGCAGTTTGCCTTCAAAGATCTCTTTTTACACTTCTTCAGGTGAAAATGGCTGTTCTTGTGCCTTTCTCAATCCCACTGATGTTTTAAGAAATCACATTATTTGAGGCTTAAAACCATTCTGTGAAAGTATTTTTGAATCACAAATCCTTATGTCCTTGGCTCATGCATGGTGCAAAAATCTTTGTCTAGACTGCCTCACACACTGTTCTATCCACCTTAGTGACACCCCTCACAGCTTGGGATCTATCAGTGAACTAAAACTGGAAAGGACCTCCACAGTTTAATGAGAATAAGCATCATCATAACCAGTTTTAGCATTGCAGCATTTTGAGAGGGTTCTTGCAGAGAAATCCTGTAGGCTACTTTTTTTTCCACTTTCTTTTAGTTTGGTTCAAAAATGACCTCAAAGCATTGCATTACAAATACACAGATTTTTGCTCACTGCATTTCTTAACAGATATTTATGGGGAAAAGAAAAGAAATCCAAAACCTAAGTATCCTAAGATAATATATTTACTTCATGCAGGATAATGAGATGAGGGGGAGTACATAATGTCCTGATTCTGCCTTGGTTTCTGAGCAGACTGATTGTGGTCAATTTTTACAGTGAAGCCCATACCAAAACAATTTAAGGGCAAAGCAATTAAAAAAATGCTCTCCTTAGAGATACTTTAAAATCTGGGTAGTTGACAAGTTTTGTTTTAAAAGAATAATATTTTTTTCCAACACAAAGACTTTGGTTGGTTTTATTTTAAACATGAAGTACATTGGAAAAAGTTTAACTCACTGATTATTGAACAATCTCTCTTCTATGTTTTATAGATAAAGCTCTCTGCTGATGTCACATATAACTTCTGAATCTTATCTTTGATATTTAAAGAATATAGACTGTTATTCAGTAAACCACCTAAGAAGCTGTTTTATCTCTAACACAAGATGAGAATTTTTCAGAAGAAAGAGAGGGTTACTTACAATTCTCATTTTCAGTGTGCATAAGATAAACATTTGGTGTTTATGTACATATATAACCACATATATTACCATACTCCATCACCTGCCACTGAGTCTATATATTAATATGTCAGCAATTCCATATTTATTCCATGGACCACGTTTCAAATAAATTAGAATCACAGAATATTCATGGTTGGAAAGGACCTCCTAGATCACCGAGTCCAACCATACCCATAATAAAAAAAACACTTAAAAAATCCCAAACACCTAAATACCCTGATCAAACATGACTTCAAAAACACAAACCACACAAAATAACACCCTACATGCCTGCCACTAGAGCATGTCCTGAAGCACCAGGTCTACCCATTTCTTCAATACCTCCAGGGATGGTGACTCAACCACCTTCCTGGGAAGGTTGTTTCAGTGCCTCACCACTCTTTCTGTAAAGAATTTTCTTCCTAATATCTAATCTAAACCTCCCCTGTTTATTTCTCTGAACAATACAAACCTTTTAAACTACTAAAGAACTGAAAAATCAGTAAACATAGGTTTTCTGGTGTTTTGGGTAATTTTCAGTATTTTCTTTCCCATCAAAGCTGGGAAGGGTGGCTAATATTTACCTGTGTGTTCAAACTCTAACTCTTGACCATTATACTTTTAAAGCTGTACTATAATATAATGCTATACTTCCAGTATGAGAAACAGTGAGAAAAAAAACAAAGCTGGGTTGCTGTAGTGTGTTAGCAATGGAGCTCCTTGCACAATATCTATCACAATATACCACAAATCTCATCACTGCCATAATTTATGATCATTAATAAATTCCATTCTAACAGAAATTTCAACAACTTGGGTCCAGTGAACTTTAACATTCTTCTAACCAGACCTAGCCATCTCAAGAGACTGCCCTGCAGAGTTCTCTACATTGCCAAATACTAAACTTCTCCAGTTAATAAATTAATTTGCTTGATGAGTTAATGTCTAGAGGACAGGATAAAAGGTGATAGGTACTATTGAAACAGGTCAGTAGCAGGTCCAGTCTTGTTCAACATCTTCATCAACGACCTGGATGAAGGGATGGAGTGTATCCTCAGCAAGCTTGCTGATGATAAAAAACTGGGAGGAGTGGGTGACACACTGGAAGGCTGTGCTGCCACACAGCAAGATATGGACAGACCAGAGAGTTGGGCAGAGGGGAACCTAATGAAATTCAACAAGGACAAACGTAGGGTCCTGCACCTGGGGACAAATACCCCCATGCACAAGTTAGAGGATGATCTGCTGGAAAGCAGCTCCATGGAGAAGTACCTTGGAGTCCTGGTGGACAATAAGTTATCCATAGGACAGCAATAAGCTCCTGTGGCCAAGAAGGCCAATGGTATCTTGGGGTACATTAAGAAGAGTATGACCAGCAGACTGAGGGAGGTTCTCTGAAGTACTGTGTCCAGTCCAGTGCTCCCCAGTTCAAGAGAGACAGGGAAAAACTAGAGAGAGTCCAACAAAGGGCTATGAGAATGATTAAGGAACTGGGACATCTCTATTATGAGGAAAGGCTGAGAGACCTGAGGCTGTTTAGCCTAGAGAAGAGAAGGCTCAGAGGGGATCTTATCAAGGTTTATAAATATTCAAAAGGTGGGTATCAAGAGGGTGTGGCCAGTCTCTTTTCAGTGGTGCCCTGTGATAGGATGAGGTGCCATGGACACAAACTGTAACAGAGGAAGTTCCACCTCAACATGAGGGAATACCTCTTTACTGTGAGGGTGACAGAGCACTGGAACAGGCTGCCCAGAGAGGTTGTGGAGTCTCCTTCTCTGGAGACTTTCAAAACCCACATGGATCTGTTCCTGTGTGGCCTGCCCTAGGTATTCCTGCTCTGGCAGGGTGATTGGACTCCATGATCTCCAGAGGTCCCTTCCAATCCCTACCTTCTGTGATTCTGTGATTATCTATCTTTTTTTTTTTTTTTACATTGCTAATTTTATTTATTGTGATAAAGAAGTAGAAAAAACCTGCATCCACCCCTATTTCTCACTTTCTTCATTTACTCTTGATTTTCAGCATAAGTCTTAATACATTTTCTTTTAGATCTGTATGTGGGATTCTTTTCACTTGTCTATCCCAGAGTTAGAGGTCTAGGCTGCCTCTAGAGTCACATCTAGACAGAGATTTATCCTTGTTGCCTTAGGATGGACAGACTTCCTGAGTTGCCTATCTTTTACCGATATCAAAGAAGGAGCTAAGGCAACTCAGCCATACTGGGCAATTTACTTTTAGATGGCTGAAGTTAGATAAGATTAATTCTATAATAAGCTTTCTTTTAGTTATAAGACTGTAAGTATATGAATTTATAAATCCTACATACCCTTAAATAAGTTCTATGTAACTTTTTGCTTTATATATCAGAGTTTGCTATTAAAATTGAAGAGAAGCAGTAGTAACAATTTTTACTGTTTGTATTACTTTCATCTCATATAGTTCTGCAAGCATTAGCATTTTTTTAAATCAGAGTAAGTAGGGGAAAGGCTTTCTTTGCTTACAGATCACATCATGTTCCCTGCATTTTTATTGCTGTTTCATTTTAATTTAATGTTTAAAAATGAAGAAAATATATTCTAGGAATGAACTCCCAAACTCACAAATACACTTTTGGAAATATGTTAATGTTTCTTAAAAGGCAAGCACAAAAAGGTATGACTAAAATATAGCCCTTGCCTTAATTTAAACAAAAGAAGCTAAAAAAAATATTTACCAAATTGTAGTAAGTTCTTGTTTTATAAAAAAGAAGTATTTGCTCTTCCTATTAAAGACAGGGATTTTTATTTTGAAATGAGGGGGAAAACAGGTCAGCAACATACTACTGAAAAGCTACTACGCAGAAAAATCAAATTATGGGTCTTGAATGTTTAGGGCTTTTAATAATTCAGTACCTGTGGAATCCAGGCCATGTAACAAGGGAGAACAGATGACACACTGGGAGAATCATGCAGATTTTCTGAAAGTCGATTTCCATCAAAACTGCAACCTTCCAGTTGTAAGCCACTTATCTGTCGCGGAAATATAAAATATTCACACATACGTAACAGACTTGAATTGTCAGTAATGATTACATTGTGCTTTAATAAATGATGATCCTTTTTACTAGGACCAAATTTTTAAATAACAGGAGACTAAATATTGTAATGTTCTGTGTGAGAATAGGAAATACAATTTAAAAGCAAGATTTGGACCACGTTTTGACATGAACTTCCTCTGATTTGGTTTCACATTGTTCGAAATGTTAAATGCCCGCAAATCTCATAGTTTATGAAACTGCAGCTGCCTGGCATTAAATTAATGGATATATGATAGTTACAGCCAAGTACACAGCCACTACAATGTCAAGAAGAGGAGAAGAACAATCACTGAAATAAGCACAAATTTCTTTTGGAAGTCTGAGCACAGCTTTGAGAGAATGGAATGTGCAATTACACAGCTTCTGCAGAGGCAAACAAAATATATTTAAATAAGATGAGTGAAAATTTTATTTAACATAATTCAAGATTTCTTAGATAACTAGTGTTTGGAAAAATTAAACTCTGTAACTTTTTAAGTGCTTTCTTTTAACTAGTAAGTACTTGCAGGCTCTGAACATTCTCTTTTTTTTTTTTTCTTCACTGAAGTCCTGCATAAATTTATGACAATGAGCTCTATTCTGTATTTCTTCCAAATAGAATTTTCAGTATCAGTTGATTCCCCCCCCCCCCCCCCAGTATAAATAGCAAGTGTTTCCCAGTATAAATAATAATAATCATCATTTTGGTCTGCTGAAATGAGAACTACATTTTTAGCAATAATAAAATTTTACTCAGTAATAACTTTAATACAGCTGTTCAAAAAGATAAATCTTAAACTGGAACAGACATCTAACAGAAGCTACAATTTGAAAATCATCTGTCTGTTATACTATCATACTAAAGTCCTGAATGAAATATGTAATACTGAGGTAGTTTTTCATCAAATACAAGGTTCATAAAGAGGTGGTGGAAATAGGAACTACAAAGCTGTTGGAAAATGGATGAGTTACCACATAACCACAAAGTATAATTTTCTAACACATTTTATCTTGCAAGAAATTTTTAAAAGTGGTTAAAGCATGTTGTTACAATGAAGATCGGTATCATAGAAGATGTAATGGAAATAATTTGCTTCTGTAATTACAGTATTCTGAAATTATTTATTTGACAAGAAAAGTTGCAATTACACAGTAACAGAATGGGGGTTACTGTGATGTTTGAAAAGCAATGCTTTCCTCTCAAGTGTTGACGGCTTTCTTGTTAATATTCCACTAACTGTAGAGAATTTTGTTACAGAATTTAGTCTGATAAATATGTGAGTTTGTCCAAGTTATTGAGGGAAGACTGGCCTGGTGAAGAGGATTTAAAATTTATTGTTCGGGTGTTCAAAGATGTGGCCTCTCCTGAACGTGTCTAAAAGAAGTCTCTATAGAAGTGGGTCACCTATTGAAAAATCTCTTACACTGCACACACATTTCTTCTTTTAATATTGGCAGTTCCTTTGACATTATATTTATGTAAAATAATATTATTTGATCTCCTGGAAAAGTTCAACCAGTAAGAGAAATTCCTTTTGAAGATGAAGACCAAAATTTTGACTTTGACTCAGTATTAAAAAACACTGAAAAAAATACAACACTGGAACAATGTACTTTCAGATACTGTTTGGTTGAGTACACTCACAGCCACGTTCCTATTTCTATGATAAACTGTGTAGAGAAATTACAGCTACTATAAAGGATATGGATTTCACAGTATCTATAATTAGCATGCATAGTATTTACGCAACTCAGCTGAGAGTAATGGCTGTTAGTTCACCATAATTTTTAAAATTTTAATTCTTACAAAGTATTTGGCATTTTGCAACACTTCATACTAGCTTAGTTTCAAAAAAGCTATTGTTACACATTACATATTTTGTTTCTTTAAAATGCATTTGTAAAAAACATGCGGATACCATTTGTTTCCAAAATTTCAAATTTTATGCAACTAATTTTCTCTCACTATTTAATGACATAATTTCCCATGAAATCATAGAACCTACAGCAGACTTCAGAAAGTCTTATTTTCCCTTCATTACCTCTACAGGCCTCCATCATTAATTTCTTGGTAATTCAGGCTGTATGTACACTGTAAAAAAAGACTTCTCAGGATGCCTTTTAATAATATTTCTGTCAATTGCTAAGAGCACAGTTTGGATATTAATGCTGGTATTATGAGGTTGAATATTATAGTCTTGCAATAAATTTTTGGTTTTCACTATTTATATTAAACTCTACCAAGTTCATAGTACTTACTATCCAAAAAGTCTCTTATCATATTTCTTTCTTTCATTCTTTTCTACAATAACAGAAAATGGAATGCCAAAAGGAATGGCTACCTGCTTTTGTACAAAAGCACAATCGGTGTGCAAAGAAATAGATATATTTGCATATCAATGTGATTATATTGCAATAGCCATAAATTTTCAGTACCTTTTGTTAAACCAGTCCAAGCTGATATTAAAGAAGGTGTAATTTTATACAAATTGATTCTAAATCAAATATTCATCACATCTACTAGGAGAGATCTACTCCACATTATATGTCTAAAATACAACATGAATTAACACTGCTAATTTAACATCAGGTTTGATAACCTGCACAGTTTCAGGTGTATTCTTGGCCTAAGTGTTCTTCTGCCTGCTTTGTATTTACACTGACAGTTCTAAAACTTCATACTTCTGACTTATGGACAATCGCAGGGTATATTACTTGAAATTTTTGGCAAAAAAAAATCATTCCAAATGCCTACAATTGGTGAAGCATGATGCCATTTTTAGAAGTGCAGGAAGACTGAAAAAAAAAATTTCATAAAATTTCCACCTTCTTTTCCTTATCAAAACAAATTCTAAAACACCAAAAGCTTTGTAAATTGTAGGCAAACAAGAAAAAAAATCTCAAGGAACATGTATTCAAATCATTCCCTAACTGACAGTGTGACTAAGAAAGCTATACAAAGTATGTGTGAATCTTAGGTTTACATTTGCTGTTCATCACCATTCCTAATTGTTCCAATGCCTCAACAAAGATTTTTCTAATAGAATATCCATTAAATATCCATTGATTCAGGGACTTTGGCATGACTATCCCATATCCCAAAACAGAGTCCCACAACCATGCATGTACAGAATCAGTCTCTCAATGGAAATAGTCACACAAAGTGAAATAGCACCATTAGCATAACTTGATACTGATAAAACCTCAGAATAGGCTGTGCCATGATTCTTCCAGGGGTTCTGAGAGATCTGATTTTAAACCTCCAGTCTGAATCATGTGAAGAAGGAACATGCAATATTCTGACAAGTAAATCATATTTACCAATTCGACCAATTATTTTATCACAAACTTTCTGATAGTTTGAAGATCTGTCTTACATAGGAAGAGAGTGGCTTAGCAAAGAGAAATGAATGCATGCTCATGCATAAAACCTGAAGACCTAAAAGTCACCAAAAGGGAGGAAAAGAGAAGGATTAGGTATATCTGAGTTTATCTTACAGACAATGAGCTGTATGATCAGGCAGGTTTTAAACTGAAACGCAATAAATTGTAATGGAAGTAAAATTTCCAAAGGTTAAAAAAAAAAAGTATTTGTGCAGACACAAAAGTCTATCTGTGCATAAATACTACTAACAAGATTCATTCCTAGATGCATACACAACAGGATGCCAAGAGAGATTTTACATTTATTTCACTTATCTTTTCCTGCACACAACTGAAATGGAAACAGATGTCTTTTTGCTTAAGAACTGAAATTTTAAATGGGAAAAACTTCTTATCTGCAGATAGAAAGATAGTTAAGTATAAGGGTGAGATTCACAATGTGAAACTTGTAGTGGCCCAGTTCACTAAAAATCCTGTGTATTTAACTGGATAATGTGTAGCCTAAGCCAGCAAACATAGACATGTTATTTTTTTTGCTAATGCTTTCCACCTTGTTTTCACAATTACACTTTGTTTTCTTCTATTTCACTCCTGTGTAAGATTTTCCATTAATGTATTACACTTTCTAAAAAGGAGGTCTTCTTATTGGCACTGGTGCTTTTATTTAACGATGATACTTTAATCGAATAGGTAACTGGTGTTTTTTCATAACAGCATTATATAAACTTAACATGTTTTTTGCACGAAGTCTGGAAATCTTTAAATAATTCTTTCCTGAACCCTATGTCTCCATGGTACTTGTATATTTAAACTTCAAAAATGTTACAAGTGTTAAAAAACCCAATCTTTTATCTTCAGGGAATTGGCCAAAACTATATGTTAGAAACATATCAATTGCAAGTTTTCTCCTGTGAGTGCAGAAAAACAGTTTCCTCCTGAAAGTTAACTCATTTAAGATCTGAATCGGTGCATGTCTGTCTTCACTGACAAAATGAGGCTGGCAAACTCCAATTACTGATTTAAGTATCTAAAGGCAGGTGGGAGAAAATAGGGTCCTAGCTACCTCATCACATCATGTGTTTAAGGACTTACCTATTCTGCTAAGATTTTTGAGTCACCACTCAGAATAGCTTCCCATTTTATAAGGTTCACCCGAATTCTTGAAACTGCAGATACAACACTAAGTTTACCTGTATTAAAGTTCATATTTCTTATGTGAACCAATCTTAGCTTGCAATTCAGAGGATCCTTATCAAACAAGACAAATTTTAGAGGATGATTTTTCTGAATCACTGACATTTTTATGTCCTAGTTACAGTTTATGTGATATTTACCTTTACTTATGTGAAAGTTTCTCCTCAGTTCTCCATGAGCACAAAGAAGAACTCATGGAAAGGAATCTAAGTACTCAGCATGGCAAAGGGTTTCAAAGCCTTTCTGAACATCAAAATTCAAAGAAGCAGTGAAGATACTGGTGAATACTTACAATAAAAATTCACTAAATATTGCCTTTACTGAGGAAATTATAATATACAAATCAAGCGAGTAAACTTGATTCTTACCACCACCCAGCTTATACTATTCCCGTGGCAGAGAATTTGCACTTAAAATTCTCTTTTTATTTATGACTCCCCTTGGAACATAAGACTCATTCTTGTGAAGCAATAGATAATATATGATAGCCTTTTTACCTACACATATATAAGCATGACTGCTATCAGTGTTTTCTAACTAATATTACCCAAAATCTACTATAAAATTTGCACATAATGGAGAATTATAAGCCTCAATACACCTAACTGAAGTGTTGTCATAAAACTCTTTCCCCTAATTACCCTTTACTTCTTTAGTTCCCAAACAGCTATTTCAATCTAGTGACTGCAGAAGTAATTCTTTTAGCATATGAAAATGATTAGATAATACTATTAATATATGGAATTCAGGTATTTGACATCGACTTCTGCCTTTTTTCAAAGATGGTAGGATGGTTTTGAAGAAATCCAGGCTTCTAGGATTTGCAGCTGATCATTAGCCTACTATAATGAATGGTCTGAGACATGAAACTTAATTTTGGCTCACTGCTATGGACTCAAAAGTCTTGGCTGAATCTGGAACCTCAGAACATGTGATTTGCAGGCTCTAAGATATATTATATCCCAGATTTATCCCAGTGAATTAAATTGGCCTAAAAGTCCATTGTTTATTTATCTCCAGGTTCTAGGCTCCCATCTGCTTTTTATTAAATGAAGTAAGCAACCATTACTCTTACTTAAATACCAAGATTGAGTGATTTTCTAACTTATATTCTCTAGTTCCAACAGGAATTAATTCCACAAAGTTCAAAAGACTGCAGTGTATAAAGGTCAGAGTGAGTGATTACAGTTATCTTCTCTGGCCTTACAATCTATTAATATTTTAGTAATATGAATTCTTGCACATTCTGTGTTAATAATTATAGACAGTGTCAGCAGCCAACCCAGAACCCTAGTATCTCCCACAGAATTGTGTCTGCCTGCATTATCAGACTAGCTAAGGTGCCCTGACACTTGCTTTCTCTCTCCTAATCTAGTGTTCTCTCTACTTTAGCTGCACATCAGTACATAGCCATGTGGTGACTGCCCTGCAATATTCACTCGTGTTTCTGTAAGAATGCCGTTTTAAGTGCTGTACTCTGAGAGCATTGAGCTGTGCAGAATTATCATGGGACTAACATATCTGTTGGAAGACATAGCACAAAAAACTTATTTTGTGAATTCCCTAAAAAATTAAGTATAAAACATGTGGAAGGAGATCTGGGTTTGGTCAAAGTGGTGGTGCCACCTGAAATATAAAGAAGCTAAACTAACCCCTTTGAGAATTCATTTCTACTTCACTGTCTAAGCAATCAGTAGTGACTTTATGGCTGCTGGCCATAGCCCTAAAGCTCCATTAAGAAACTCTTGGGTCTTATATAAAAAGCTAGTCATATTATAGTTTACTTTGGTTTGTTTACTTTCTCAGAAGACTCTTTTCAGTGAGATGACAAATGCTAATAACACAGCCTTAGACTTACAGATACACATGTGTATTCCCTCTTGCTACATGCCCCAAATCTTTCTGGACAACTATTTTCCAGACAACAGTTAGATATTAAGCAATGGAATTGCAGCTTCAAATTTTATCTACTAGACAGTTGGAGAGAATGAAGCAAGAGTAAGTTCAAATTTTAAATTTTAATTAAATACTGTGACTATGGTGGGGCAAAAAAATAACTGCTTTCCTTCTCCCATTACTGTGGAATTCTTGCACTACCATTTTTTCTAGCTTTATATTGTTAACCAGCCTTTGTATATCAGATACAATGATACATTTATAGATCAGTTTTCCAGAAAGTTTATGGACAAATGACTTGGACTGTGCTAATGAAACATCCTCATAAAATTCTAGTAAAAAATCCTAGTAGAATACCTTAATTTGGAGTTTGGCCCCCTGTATTCGTCCTTTCCACGATGCTGTAAATTTAAGGCTGTCCACTGAACAGCTCATTACTCTGCAAGAGAAACATATACACAGTAAATCTTGCAGACACAAACCAAAAGGAAATGAAATATAAAACCCAAACCAATGTATTTTCAATGTGTACCTTATCATACTGAGTCTTACTATGAATAAAAATACTTTTTAAATTTAATGAAAAAAAAAAATCATTATTTAAACATGTAATTCACAGCTATTCTACTTTAGTGTAAATAATAATGATCAGATAGCTAATGGCAGCAGTTGACATAATTTGTTGGATCTGTGTCCTGAAAGTGAAATAACCATCTTCACCCATAGGGAACAATGGCACATTAGCATAAATAGATAGATTATTTTTCTCTCACCGTGCAGTCTCTTGACGTAAGGCATTGAGAAACGTGTCTGGATGAAATAACTCTGAAAGGTCAAGGGTGTCTGACAGCAGTTTCTGTTTCTCTGCTTTTTCTACCCAATTCTGAAAGAGAAAAAAATAAAGAAAACAAAGAATCCCGAAGTTATTGTCTGATTTTTCAATATTTTGACTTAATGTGGGTTTGTCAATTAATATGATTAATGAAAACTGTTTATGTAAATATACCGTGACCTCAAAGATTGATATTAATTTCAATTATTTCAAAATGCCAAATGGAAAATTAACACCAATTAAAAGTATAAAATCCCATCTGTTTATGTGTAATGTGACTCATCCATTCTAAGTAAATCTCTTCTAACACTGCTGAAATCCTATTCACCTTTACTAAGAGGAGTATTTATGGTTTCCACCAAAATGATTGTCATTAACGTTTTTGCTTTACTAAGTTCTGGAAATACATGCATTCCTTTCAAGTATGTTTTAAGATCATTACTTTGTGTAAACTGCATATTAAATTCAAGAAACACTTGATTTTAAATCTGCAGTAAAAGCTTTTATAAGTACTTACCAACATTTTTTTAAATATCTCTTAATATTAGGTTGATGCTGCCATTTTGTAGTCTATTAGTTGGAGACACGAATTCACAGAATTGCTGATAGGCTAAAAACTGGCCTGTCTTATCTGGTAATAAATGAAACTGATAGAGGTAGAGGGAATAACTGTCCTCAATTAACTTTACAGAACACATGCCCCCGTCAATACTTCTTTCAACCTGCCTTACGTGCAACAATGAAGCCTGATACAAGGAACAGCTGGCTTGGAATTTCTCAACAACACAACGCATTATGTGCCAACATGAGAAGGAGACATACAACACAACTTGAGATCTTGATAAATCATGTCTCTTAAGTAATGAAATCTAACATTCTCAAACTAAAGATTTTTTTATCTTCAGACAAGTTATTTAAGTACCTGAGTGGTTATGCAAGAGTCTACACTCAAAAATCCTATGTTTTGAAACTTTTATACTGTACACCTTTGGCACAATTTCTTTACACGGTATTCTTTACATCACAGTCCTGACTATAGTACAAATGTTAAGTTACTGTATAATCTGCTCTATAAGTGGTTGCAAGTCATATGCTTCTGCACAGGAATATTAATGTTTAATACTAAGTTAGAAAATAATCAGTGACTACGATTCCACATGCTATCACTAAACATAGAAAGACAAACCATACTCCTTTCTGAATACTAACTACTAGAAGACTATGAAATTACTCTTCTCACAGAATAAAAAAATCTTGGAAGCTGCACTCTCGTAACACAGTGCACCTGCCAGGCATCCATCTCCTGTTTAAATAGTACTTTACTGTATTCTTTGAACTGCTGACAGACAAATAATTTCATAGAAGCATCTTGGAAAGTGATAAAATCATGCAAAACACAAGTAAATATCACTCAGTGAATTTTAGTTTGTCAGTGTGTCAGACACATCTCCATAATATTTCCACTATGTTCCGACACTTAATCAGTGCTCTTTTTATCTGTCACATCACTGATTATGAGCTCTCAACCCAAATGATTATGAATCAGTTAGGAGATTTTTGGTTTCCATTTTCATTAGCTAAATGTACACAGTTAATGACTCTTGTCTGCATGGTTCTTTTAATGATTTTATATAACAATCTCTTTTATCATATAGCAGTAACTCTGCATTCTGGTTAGGATGGATTTTGTAAATTGTTTTGTGCAATAAAAGTAGACACAATCATTTCAACTTCTATTTAATATAATCATTCTATTGCTGTCATCAAATCAACTTTTAATGTGACTGCTAAAAAGAAACACTGTCAGGAACATAGATGCTTATATTCCACCCAATTAAAAGACCACTAACGGTGATAATAATTCTGAACTCTTATAATTAAGTAGCACTAGGAAACACACAAAACCAAAAGCTTTCATTCGAACACAAAAGCAAAGTTTGTAATTGCTCTACATAAAGCTGAAGACATATCTCATTCACAGCTGTTTAATAAATAACTTTAATATTTAAATGCAATAAAAATGGTAATAAAATGTATTTATAAGACAAGTGTAAAAAATATGTTTATTCTCCTTCATGTCTTACATGACCACATGGCAGTATGTTAGTGAACTGCTACAGTCACAAAAGACAATAAGACTCCATTAAATGGATCATTTGCCACTAGTACATCCACTGCTTATGCCATAACACTTGAAGAGACAGGTCTTAAAGGGAAAGAAGGTCAAACTAAGCTGTAGATAAGAAGGGATGTTTCTGGAAAAGTAGAAATCCTGTAGCAGATTAGCTCTATCATCTTCATTTCCTCCTTCTATCCCAACTGCACTAAAAACATACATTGACTTCATTTGTCAAAGTGATGCAAAGTTGTTCAATGACTTCTTGACCTTGGATGGCCATGTAGCATTTCAGTCTGAAGGGCCTTCTTCCATCATCAGCTCTGAAGGAAGCTTTGTCTTTCCCATCAGGTAGGCCAATATAATCCATACATTTGTCACATACCAGCCAGATTACAGTTAGAAGACTATCATCAGCTGCAGGATGGTGTAAAATATAGCTGTTTGTCTCTTTGTGGCTCAGACCAATCCCTGTGCTTCTACCAACTGCTCCCTCACTCCCACCTCCCATAACATGGCCTTTAACAGGTTTCCTGCAATTCAGGATTCATTTTTCTTCTTCCAAAAAGCTAATAGTCAGGATCTAAACTCACTAAAAGCAGCTTTTGGTGTATGAATTAATGATACTTTTTTGGTTAGAAATGGCAGCTATAAGATCTGAGAAAAGGCATATGAAGGCTGAAGTGGTATATAACCATTCAGGCTGGACGGCACTCTGAGCAACGTGATCTAGTTAAAAGATATCCCTGCTTACTGCAGGGACTAGATGACCTTTAAAGGTCCCTTCCAACCCAATGCATTCTATGATTCTATTCTATGTTTCTATTCTATTATTTTAAAAATAAATTTACATTGCATCAATAATTTCTAATATACCAGTAATGTAGTCCACAAGTCCAAATCTCCTAACCCTAAAAATTTATATTACAAAATAAGTAATCTATCATACACTTTTCTTTGTAACTGTTTATTTCAATATTTCATTATGTCAGTATTTCCTGAATCTTTCTTATTAGAATGAAACTAGAAATTTATGTTTCAGCTGACCATGATAGATTAACTTAGAATATGATGATTATAAATATAATACTTATCAGCAACACCAAAATGTTTCCAAAGCAATTCCTAGCAGGATATATGAAAACTTTAACTAATGTGAAGTTCTGTTTGGTATAATAAAAGGATTTGGGGTTTGGGTTTTTTTTACAAAAATAAATCTCTAAGTGCAGTCTTAGGTGGTTCAAATATTTTTTTCATATATATTAACATCCAATAAGCATCTATTCCATTTTCAGAGAGAAGCTTTCCTTATTATAAGCCCAAAGAAAACTGAGCACCTCATAGTCAACAGCTGAAGGAATAAAGAGGTTGCCAGATTTTCACATTATCATTTATACAACTTTAGGATCACAGAACTCCTCTACAACCAATCAAGTACTTTTCTTCACCTGTTCTAATTCATTCCAAATGTATTACCTTCTACTGTGTTTTTCTGTTTTTGTGATCCCAGAAGAGAACTTTTATTGAAAATCATATAAATCACTGCAGAAGTGATTTGATTTCTGTGCCTAGGTGGAAAATAGTATTCTGTGTTGTATGAATATGCATAGCCAGAATCCATAGAATACAATTCTGGTTTTACACTAGTTTTAGAGGTATTCTAAGTTACTAGAGAAAAAAAAAAAAAAAAAAAAAAAAAAAAAGGCAGGATTTAGGATAGGTCTGAGAGCAAACAACGATGAGTTGCACTGCTAGGCAAGTAAGCAGTTAACAAGAGTTTAAGTAAAGGTCAATCAAGCGATTATGCTCGTCCTACTTTCCTCACAGTGCAGTGGCTCTTCCACAGGTGTGCTCTTAAGTGTTAGCATTCAGTGGTAAATGCCAGCAGGATTAATTGTATTACACTCCAAAGAAATGAAATAGACGTATTTTTTTCTGGCATTGAGCACAGAGGGAGTAACACACAGCTTCTCGGGAGCAGCTGGCATGCAACAATTTGCTCCTTTGTAATTTCTTTTGTATGTGAAATCCTTGAGCTAGCTATCCTTTATTAAATGAACATGTGAATACTGAAGTATTTCAGGTATATGATAATGTGTTTGCACATACTATCTTTCAAATCACAAAGGAATTTAATTTGGAGTAATTTTTATTTTAAAATAGTGTTTGTTTTGTTTTTTTAATTTTAGAGTATGCAGACTAAAATTGGTGGCTTGTGTTTTAAATAAAACACTATTATTTCTCAATTTCAGTTTGACATGCCTCAGAACCATGCTGTTTGTTCAGGAAGCCTGAATACTAACACAGTAGCACAGTGTTAGAGCATAAAAATTCTGAGTCCATTAGCATCAGCATACTAGCTAATGGTGTGCCAGAAGCAGATGTTCAGTAAGACAAAACTGAGGAAAGCATTAGCAAATGTGATCTCATTCCATTTACTGTATTAATTTATTTTTATCAAAATACGAACTTAACTTTCCCTTAATTGCTGCCTCCTACATTTAATAGAGATACCAGGATGATGATACTACATAAGAACTGTAACATCATATCAATAAGTTCATGATTGATGTATGCCAATAATCACAGAATCATAGAATGCCCCAGGCTGGAAGGGACCTCCAAAGGTCACCTAGTCTAACACCCCTGCATTAAGTAGGGACATCCTTAACTAGATCAGGTTGCCTCATCAAGCCTGACCTTGAATGTCTCCAGGGATGGGGCCTCCATAACCTTCCTGGGTGACCTGTTCCAGTGTTCCACCACTCTCATAGTAAAGAACTTCTTCCTAATGTCCAAATACATATTTTCAAATATTTCCTATATGATCACTAAACACAGAATCCAGTTAGACAGTACTCTTTTGCTTCACACCTTCTAATCTTTTCTTTCCCCACAATTAAATATATCAGTCATTAGGTACTAGT
Source organism: Ceryle rudis (assembly GCA_033439905.1). Classification (NCBI taxonomy): domain Eukaryota; kingdom Metazoa; phylum Chordata; class Aves; order Coraciiformes; family Cerylidae; genus Ceryle; species Ceryle rudis. The sequence continues at coordinate 104,620 of JAAGNO010008393.1, read as the reverse complement.
TTGCATTTGCAGTTACATAGAGTTGAACTGGGTAAGGAAGTCTACAAGATGAACTATTCCGTGGTAGAACCAGAAACTACAAAACAACGAGCCCTTGGACTGCAGTCACCAGTCTTTTTTTTTTTTTTTTTAATTATTATTTGTTTACCAAGCATTTCTTTTCTGTTAACACCCTCTCTTGAGGCTGTCAAAATTCAGAGAAATCTCTCAGCCATGACTGTGTCACAGAACTCTCCTCTGTTAGCAACTATTAAGGCTTAACCTAACTCTCAGATATGTATGTACTGTTCATCACACACACTAAAGCAATCTGATCAGAAATTGTTTAACTCTGTGGGGTACATTTACCAAAATACACCACAATGAAAAGGCAAAAAAGGAAATCTGTTTTGCAACAAGAAAAAAAAAAAGAAAGAGATGACAACATGTAAACCAGTGGCAACCCCAGTCAAAATCAAGGAACCGCATGATTGCATGGCCCTGTCTGTGATGTGGCATGCTGGGACACACTACGATGGCTCATGTTAAAGCTACTTACACTGCATTGAACAGAACACTGCAACATGGGATTACTTCTCAGACTACTAAATGGTTTCTTCAATGAAGCTTAACTTTGTGTAGTCACAGAAATTAATTTTATTTTTTTTATTGCTGTAATAAGATGGTACAGACTGTTGCTTGTTCCTGCATAGTAAAGCTGAGGTATTTAGAGTGAAGGTACGTCAAGTACAGTATATGACCTCTTTGAAGCCCATAAAGCATTTTTTTAAACCAGAAAGGGAATTTTTTTCATTGCAGTCAACCTCAACAGACCAGCTCATCAGCAAGGCTATAGGTCTTTTTCAGAAGTCCTGATGCATTTGAGGGTTAAGAAAATGCTGAAGAGCAGCAGCATGGCATGAAGCTTCATTCAAATGTGTTCTCAGGAAGTAAATCAGAGAAATAAGACATTATGGAGTAATTTATGAAAAAAATATTGTACATTTAGTTAAACAGCACACTTTTTTGGTTTTATTTTTAAATGCATTTTATGTTTTCCCGTGTTTAGATACAATGGGTTTAGTTTTAAAATTATCTCTGTAATAGAAATAATTTATTGATTAAATGAAACATCAACAGTAATATCTGAGTCATTTTGATACCTATTCCATGAAATTTTAAAGGATCCTACAGTATGATGGAATTATAGAATAATTAAAGGATCATAGAATTATTTATGTTGGAAGAGACCTTTAACATCATAAAGTCCAACTATTAACCCTACTCTACCAAGTCCACCTTATCGCCAAGCACCACATCTACACGGCTTTTAAACACATCCAGGGATGGTGTCTCAACCACCTCCCTGGGCAGCCTGTTCCAATGCCTAACAACCCCTTCAGTGAAAAACTTTTTCCTAATGTCCAGTCTAAACCTCTCCTGGTGTAACTTCAGGCCATTACCTCTTGTTCTATTACTAGTAACTTGTAAGAAGAGACCAGCACCTACCTCTCTACAATGTCCTTTCAGGTGCACTAAGATCTCCCCTCAGCCTCTTTTTCTTCAAACTAAACAGCTCCAGTTTCCTCAGACACTCCTCATAAGACTTTTTCTCCAGACCCTTCAACCAGTTGACATGCTCTTCTCTGGACCTGCTCCAGCACCTCAATGTCTTTTATTAAGGTGCCCAAAACTGAACACAGTACTCAAGGTGTGGCTTTACCAATGCTGAGTAGAGAGAGTCAGTTACCTTCTTTTTCCTCCTACCCACACTATTTCTAATACAAGACAGGATGCTGTTGGCTGTCTTGGCCACCTGGGCACACTGCTGGCTCCTATTCAGTTGCTTTTTGATCAGTACACCCAGGAAGAGTAAAAGTTGGAAGACTTATGGAGATCTTCTAGTCCAACTCCTCACCAAAGACTGGTATCTAGGATAATGCTCGCTTGTGGAATGGCAATGTGTTTGTATTAGGAAATGGGCTTACTTTTTAATATATCACTGTGAATGCTATTTGAGAAATAGGTATATCATGTCACCATTGATCTTGACCAATTAAAATCTCAAATTAAGAGATAAAATATTTTGTTAATTCTTTCATCAAACCAGTTCCCATCAAAGCATTCACAGTTCAAAACAGAACTATCTAGTTACTCTTTAGTTACAGAACTGCCTTATTACTTAATTTATTAATTTATTTTTTTTTCTTAATTTATTTCTATGTATGCACATATGATTACGAAATTACAATTATAAACTGAACAATAAAAGGTTATGAATAGATGGGTTATTATTAGTAGACACAATATTTGTGTCAGTATACCAGAAGAGCAAGTTACTGCAACTGAGTTGTCTAGAGAAAAGCAAAGCAGATTGATGGCATGCACCTGAAACTGATGTATTAGCATGTGTTGCAGCCTTCTCATTTATTAATGTCTGAAATTAAAAATTAACGAAGATTTGACAGCATAACATAGGGAGACTCATTTTCATATGCAAATGATAATATCTTTTTCTATTGTTTCTGTTATAATTAACCTTCTTTTGCTTGAGCTTTTGTCATACAAGACTATCAATTTTACTTGGTTTTCTCTTTTGCATACAGCTTTGTCCATGATAAAGAGATACAATGAAAAAAAAAAAGGTATTAGAAACCTAATGAGCAACCTACTCTTAAAATTTAAACAATTTAAATGCATACAATTTATTAATATTTTACCATTGTATCCTTTCAGATTTCTTCCTGCATTGTGAAAATGCATCCTGTAGCTTAAAGAGAAAAAACAATGAACTGTGATTATTTTATTAAAGAGATCAACTACAGCTTTAAATTTTCTATAATACATGGTACAGTTTCTTGTAATTTATGGAGTATATAAATACTAAGTTGCATCTATAGAAGAAATACAGATTACTAAATCTAGTTCTTTTAAGTCTAAACCAAGGTTAGAAGAAAAGTGATCATTTTCTTTAAAATAAGGTAACTTCTCAGAAAATGCATAGAAACAGTGACCTGGGTTTTTTTTCTTTTTTATGCAACTTAAAAAAAAATATTTTTGTTAGTGATCATCTTCTGCAATCAATATTTCACAATCAGAGTGTTGAACAACTGGCTAGCGGTATGATGAAGGATGTTGCTCAAACTTCTGCTTACGAGATACCATTTGATAATTCAAAAAGAAAAAACATTTCACAAAGCATACTTGGAATTATGAGTGTTTAATCAACAGCAGTTGATAACAGAGTATCTAAACTTCATTGGGATTAAGCGTCAACAACTCACAATAAAAACAGACAAAATGAAACAAAAGCAGAGATTTCTCTCCTTTTTCAGTGCTGCTTTTAAAAAACATTTTTTTTTCACGCATAAAGCACACTGTTTTCCCAAAACTTGAGATAATCCTTGCTCATTTACAATGAAGAAGTATTTCCATTTAAAATAACAGTTTGCAGATATAGTGTGAAAACCTACTGTATTCTGCAAGATAAGAATCATTTCACTGCAAGAAATTCCAGGGGAGGTTTATGTTGGATATTAGGAAAAATGTTTTCACTGAGAGAGTGGTGAAGGATTGGAACAGGCTGCCCAGGGAGGCGGTGGAATCACCATCTCTGGAGGTCTTTAAAAAACGTTGAGATGCGGCACTTCAGGACATGGATTAGTGGTCATGATAGTTTAGTAGATGGTTGGACTTGATGATCTTGAAGGTCATTTCCAACCTTAATGATTCCATAAAAAAGTAATTTCAGTGTCTCTGGAAAGTAAGGTCTTGAATTGGTGCACAAACCAAAAAAAAATTTGAGGAATCCTTCCACCTCAGGCACCCACCAATGCAGCCTTTTGCAAGTCACAAGAGCACATGAACTCTCTGAGCATTAAAAATGCTTCAGCTTCTGCTTTAGATTCCTTTGAAACTAGACCTTATTTCAGTGGACAACTCCCATGACCCATGCCACTCTGATACATTCATCTTACATTCTGTGGGGCCTCCTGTTTGGATGGTTTATCTTTGTAAAGCACTACTACTCTGTATCAGGCACTACTTAATACAATCTAACTGAAGCAGCAATTAAAAAGGGACATGATACAACAGCTGGATCTATCAGAGCTTCAAATTTACCTCTTATTTGAGAGACAAAGAAAACATCTACATTTTTATAGCCATACTTGCAAATTTCCAAGTTTTACTAAGCCGTTATCACTTAGATGAAAGTCCCTCAAAGATGTATTGTGGCTGATAACTTCTGAACAAAGTGAAATCATGTTGCAACATGATGAGAGCTGCGGAAGCCAATTAAGGCTCAGTTTCTAGGGAATTAATGTTAGGCTGCAGTTGTATTTCTGTTTTGATATTTATGATAGCTGAAGAGGAGAAGCCAAGAAAAACAACAGATAACTGCTAATTCTTCAGAATAAGGTGGAAATTTGAATTAAAATAATGGAATGGGTGGATTTAAAACATTATTTTGATGTTTCTTTTGTGCCTTAATATTAAAATACTAAATCTGAAGTATTCTGCACTTTACAGATACCCAGGTAACAGCTGTTCAAATAGAGAGAGAGTGATGAGAGGAACAATGACAAGGTGAGGAATGCAGCCAACCTAATCCATCTGAATCAGCTACTCCTAAAACCATGAAAGACAAACCATTAAGCTGTTGTTCCTGCTGAAAAATCTGCTGAGGCAATCTATTAAAAAACCCCCTCTGGAATGCTGTACTAACTCAGTGGGATTACTTAAAGGAGTACAGGCCTTATTATAGAGTGCACAAGTGGGTGAAGTTGGGGACTGAATGCGACAATTCTGGGATTGTACAAGATTTATTATGGGATATTTAGGAGAAGGAACAAAAGTGGGGAAAACTGGAGGGGGAATGAACAAGAATAGGAATGTAGAGAGGTATCAAAGGGCAGGTCATGTGTAGGAAGGCTGCTGGTCAGTGTTTGTTTGGGTTTCTTTTTATGAAAGTGTGTCCTTTTTGTGAGAGAAAGGAATCCACTAATAAACTCCTAGCAGTAGAAGCCAGCAGAAGGATGAAAAGTCTGGGAGTGGCATGCTGCAGACTGAGGGACTGGAAGCAAGACAGCAGAGAGACCAAAAATCATCAAGACTTGTGAAGAGTGTTTTCCTTGAGCAATGAACCACAGAAACAAGATTGGGCTATTTGAGATGTGGTTATGCAGCTGCCCATAAAGGTGCCATCCTCTTCTGACAGCCAGCCTGTGGTTGGCTGTGTCTGTACAGCATATGTGTGCATGCCTATTTTTGGATTCAAGCTCATCCCCTATTAGTCAGATTTTATGTGCATATCTTCTACTGTTGCATTAAGAATGATTTATAGGCTGGTCCTCAGAGTTCTTTAACTCAATGAAAATTGAGAGGACTTGACTTTCTTGGCTAAGAGCAGACTTTCTGCCGAATATCAATGAATGAAAATTGAACCTCTTTGCCTAGATGGCTTGGGTGTGAAGAAAGAATCCTTTGTCTCATACTCCTAGGTTTTCTAGTAGCTTCAGCAGTCAGTTTCAAGGAGTTCAAACCTCAAATACCTCGAGTGTCCAATGTAAGTTTCTAGGGACTGAATTGTTGAAACAGGAGAATAGTGAGGGTTCAAAATCAAGAGTCATTCTACCTCAAATAGTAAAAGACTAGTAAAACAGCAAAAATCTTATACCAGGGGTCAAACTGCAACTGAAATTAAATATCGCCAGCCTAGATTCCATTCAGGAAGGGAGGGGACAAGAGATAACAGTATCCCAGAGAGATACACACAAATCTATTGATTAAATATGTAATATAATATTTTATATACTCTAAGTACTTTATAGATAAACACACACTCTCTGCAATAACATTCATAACCTAAGCAAAAAAACCCTTTTAATATTTGTACACATTTCCTTGATTAGAACTCTAAAATGAGTGTTTATGACTCAGAAGTCAGACTTAATTGTATTCTGTAAGCCTTTTGGCAACTGTCTGACCAAACAGCCATACAAAGGAAGAACTGTTTTTACAGATGACTTAAAAGCAGCTCAGTCCAAAGGAATGAAAGAAATATTTTCAGTTAAAATATAAATTCTTATTGGAATAAGAGGTTTGAGGTTTGTTTTTGTTGTTTGTTTGTTGGGGTGGGTTTTTTTTTGTCTGTTGGTTTGGTTTGGGTGTTTGTTTTTGTTCCGAATAAGTGAAATTAAGCTCTTCACTTAGCTCTTGTGGAAAGAAAATATAACTTCCAATTTGTTGAACTGAAATATTTTTTTAAATGTTGATATTCATCTGACATTTGCCTGACCTTCTGTTTTGTCTCTTAATAGCTGTGGTGCTGATTGTCTTCTCTCTCTCTTGCTGGTATCCAAAGCCATAAGAAGACACTCGTCTACACACTGGGATGGACTTAAATTCCATTATACACTGATGTACATTATTGCTGAGCCCTAATCATGTACCACAACAGACGGAAACCACAGTACACATTTAAGTTGTCACCATGAGGATAGTACAAGTATAAGGACCAAGAATTACAACCAACATGAAAACCTATGATGATTCTTAGTACCTTAATGTTGATAGTAAAAAAATCACTGTAGACAGACAAGCTAAAACACAATATTGTAAAGTTCAATGTCAGCCTTGCTAATTGAAATTATTTAGAACTATTCATCTTAGAAGAAATTTCAATACATAGAACGTGGGGTTTTTTTTTCAATTTAAAGCAAAAACTAGCCTTCAAATATCAGAACTTTCACCTGGGAATAAGTCACCTATTTCCATCAACTCTTATCACCACAACACAATACACAGCAAAATATGGCTCTATTGCATTTTGCATACACTCTTTGTTCACACTAAGTAGGCAGATTTCCTTTTTCTACTTTGCTTTCACTGAGTGAATTCAGACCTGAAAAATGCAGCACCTGTTGTTTTTCTGTCTGTTGTTGTGTAATGCTCTCAGAACATCTTTACACTTCTATAAATTCTGCTATAATTATTCTTCCATCTGGCCTATATTTTAGGTTCCTCCCTATTCCCACCAAATGTCTGTAACAAACCAGTTACTTTTATTATTTTATTCACTGGCAGCAAACATCTTGACAAAGTAACCTAGAACTAATAACTTAAGTAGACAATTATTGCATCCTTAGTAGATGCAATCTTTCAGCGGAACTTTGATGTTTCACTGTCTCCTATTTTCCTCTTGAAAAATATGTAAATTAAACCTGTCTCAAACAGTGAAGGTAGAAGTCAGTACTTTACAGTGAAGGAAACAGATGGAAGTATGACTATCAAAAAAACATGATGATGGAGTTGGTCATATAAAATGAAGCCAATCCAAAATATGGCCTTCATTGAAATATAAATCTGAAAAAAATTTTCAAAATTATAAGAAAATCTTTATGGAAGCCTTCACCATTTTGAATAGTAAACCTAGAATTAACTAATGGTAAATTATATTTATAAAATAAATAAGGAAAAGTCACAGAAAAAGGCTAATCAAAATCTTGGTGTCATATGCACAAACATGAATTGGAATCACATTTAAGGAAAAGGATGATGCAACTGAAATGTGCAATTAGAAATAATCAACATTTTTTTCAGTAAATACATACAAAAATAAAACCAAGGAAATTGAATCTGTGATATGATGTGATCTGACTAGAGGCTTGAGAAGCAAAACAGCGATAATCTGTTATTAAGAACTCCTTCAAATAGTATTCTATTGCATATCTTACATTAAAAAATGTATAAAAATATAAGAACCAGTATCTGGTCATCTGTCACTACTATTGTCACTAAAAAAATTAACAGTATTTACTACTTAGGGATACAGTTAAATAACTACTGTAAAACTTTGCCTTAAAAATCTGTCCCTCTTCAGTAAACAGGTGTTTAAAATCATAAATGATTTCTTCATAATAACATTTATATAAGTGAAAAATCCAAATGTACAATTTTGTCATCAGTTTTAACAATGAGAAAGGAAGATGGCAATATAATGCAGCACATTTGTCAGTAGGTTACTGCAGTAACACATGAAATAAAAACTTTTTGAATATGTTTGGTTGAAAACCATCTGTTACTGTTAACACTAATTTCATCCTGTTACTCTGCCACATTACTTCTATTTTGTATGAGAGGTGCACTCCACACAGAGACTTCAACTCTAAACTCAGGCTTCTATTAAAGAAAAATCCTATACGTAAGGAAAGCTGCATGCAGTTTTGTCACAACGAAATAAAGTTAGAAGTTGCAAACTGCAAGGTACTATTGGAAATTACAAATACTACTGGCTCAGGCACAAATATTGCTTGTTTAATAATAATTAATAGCCAAAAGACAGAAGGGTCTGAGTTCAACACTAGTTACACAACCAAGTAACAACTGAACATGCATTATCACCTGCTGCTATATATATTTATACTTTATCATTTGTAATTTGAGCCTTTTTGTGAAAGATGAAGACAAAAATAAGCATTAGTCAAAATAAATAACAAGAGTTATTCTTGAATAACAAGAATCCTTTTAATACTTCGGAAACATTTATTTGATGCTTTCTTTAAAAAAAGTAATACCTAGAAATCATGTGCCCCTCAAATCTTCCTTCTGAATCTAACAGACAACGCTACTGTTCACAGAAATCTTCAAATCCTGCTGGACAAAGTTATGTCAATCAAAGTCAAAACCTGCAGATTTCTGCTTATTGCCTGGAGGTAATAGATCTGTACCTCCTAAAGGAACCTTCCTCTCTGGAATGTTCTCATGGTTTCCTCTCTATACATCCAACATAATGCTTCCTTAAATATTAATTAATTTAGATAAATCATGTTTTTATTTATCTTCCTAATATCTTAAATATACCTCTTCTGTTAATCAAAGTATATATAGATTTACCTTAACTAAAAATGATCTTCACTGTCAGACTGTAGACTGACACAGCTGTTGTCATGCTCTGTACCTTTTATTATAGCCCCTTGTAAACTTGGAGAATGCAGATCTCTATTTGCGTCAAAGACCAGTCTTCTATGAATTTCTACAATACCTCTATTAGAATTGCTTCACTTTATCTCTTTGTACACATCTCTCTACCAGATTAAAGAGTATGTCTTGACTGAGATGTAAAGATTCCTCTGAGGAAATAAATCTATCTTTTTTCTCCGCAGTTCATCAGAAGGACTAATCTAAGATGTAAATCTACTGTGAAGTAACTAACAACATTACTGTATTCAAAGTTACTGACATCTAATTCCTCAGTTTGCTGTCTTCACATTTCTCATCTATCTTCAAAATTTTATGTTCCTTTTTACACATCTAAAACTCTTTGGAACTTGAGCTTGGAAAGGCTTAATGTAGTGCAAGTCACATAACATACCATGTCACTGAACACCAGCGTACTGAGTTAAAATGACTCTTTAAAATTACCTGTATAGCAAGTGCTCGAGCTACAAGACTTCTAATATATTGTAAAGGATCTTCTGGACCTTCCCATTTGCTTTGCCATGTAACAGGACACTGAAATAAAAATATATTTACTGAAATGTATCTGAGCTTAGGAGTAATTCTGGGATATACCTGGCTGAAAATTTGCCCTGGAAACCATTTTTCAAGGAAAAATACTTTAGGTCAGGTCTTTTTCTTTGGACAATTCCACCATCCTGTGTCAGGCAACTAGATTAAAC
>JAAGNO010008393.1:74749-88299 GCA_033439905.1 Ceryle rudis | reverse complement strand
CCAGCTTCAGAAATTCTGTGATTCTGTAATAAGCAGCTCTGAATTAACAGGAGATTTTAGTCCAGTGTTTCACCAGAACTAGACATGGAAGCTTCCCAGCTCTCCGCAAAATTTGATGACACTCTGAAATCTCTAAGAACTTAAAGAAGGAGTTTATGGAAAAAAAAAAATCCCTGGAGGTGTTTAAGAAAAGATTGGATGCTGCACTTAGTGGCATAATTTAGCTGATGTCATGGTGTTAGTTCATAGGCTGGACTCGATGATCTCAGAGGTCTTTTCCAGCCTCAATAATTCTGTGATTCTGTGATTGTGTCCTGGTATTTCTGTACTTCTCTGAAATCTATCATATGATGGGCAGTGCCTGAGTTCCACTGGACAGTGATTTCCAGCTGATCCAATGACGTGACAATGAAGTGCTTATGAAGATCCTTAACTGCACTCTGTCTTGTCAGAAGGCTATGTGGGAAGAGAACAGACACCAGGACAGAGGCAAGCTGAATTACTCTGCTAGCTCAGCCATGGCCAAGAGCCAGTAGTGGGCTATCCTTCCACACTAAGGAAGAAGGGTTTTTTAGATTTATGTAGCATTTGTTTGACAAGTTTTTCCATAATGGCTTCATTTTCTTCATTAGTCTTTTGTGCAAACTCATACTAAACATCTGTATATTTGTGATGGGTTTTTTTAAACTTAATGGCAAGTTCATGAGAGGTTAATTAATTTGATTAGCGTTAAGCTGTTATTAAATCACACTGAAAGACACGGCAGAAGCAGTTTTAGGGCAGTATTCATTACAAGGGTGTTTACAAATGACAGGAATTAAAATGTTATGTTTTCAAATGAAGCTAAAATAGATGAAAATGTCAAGACATTCTGTATGAGTCCAGAATAGCTGAACAGAGGATGCTTGATTGTGTAACGTTCAACACAGGAGTGCACTGATTTGAGCCAGATTTTAAGTATCTGTTTCATTTAAAGTAAAACTGAATGAAAAATTCTAGAGTCTGCATGCTGGCTGGACTAATAAACTGTGGATGAAGGAGAGGCAGTTTTCATGATTCTGTTGTTATGGATAAACAAAGAATAACAAACTCTCCCGCTCAACAATTTCAGAATATCTGAATAACTGGTAGTAACATTTAACGGGGCGTTGCAAAATGTATGCCACTGAGATGAAAAATGAGTCCTGAAAATTTCCAGTCCTCATAACTGTATTAATATACAAGAATTATTTCCCATTTCAAATTGTCTAAAATCAAAAAGCTAAAATTTCCAATATATATCTACCATTTTTTCCGTTTGGCCACAAAGATTGACAGCTCTGAAAACTGAGCACAAAGAACTGCTATACACAGAATCAAAAAACAGTTGAAGTTGGAAGGAATTTTTGGAGACAGTCTAGTCCAACCCCATGTCCAAAGCAGAGTCAGCTCCAGCAGACTGCCCAGAACTGTGCCCAGTGAGGTTTTCAGCATCTCCAAGGATGGAGACTAGAGCTGCACTGGGCAACCTGTTCCAGTTCCTCACAGTAAAAATTTTTCATCTTGTGTTTAAATGGTATTGCCTGTATTTCAGTTTGTGCTCTTGGATTCTTGTTCTGTCACAGGACACTAATGAGAAAAGTCTAACTCTTGTCTGTTACTCCCTCCCATCAGCTGACACACACAGATAAGATACCCCTAGGCCTTCTCTTCCCCAGGCTGAACAGTCCCTCTTCTCTAATCCTCTCCTTGTTTGTCAGACACTCTTGTCCCCTATTCATCTTAATGACCACTGGAAATCATTTCCAGGATCCTTTGCTCAATAACCTTCCCAGGTAATCCAGTTCTCTGGATTCTCCTTTTTGCCCTTCATAAAGAAAGGGGTGACTTTTGCTTTCTTCTAGTCCTCAGGAATCTCCCCAAGTCACATTGATCTTTGAAAAATAACGGAGTGGTTCACAACAGCAATTGCCAGCTTCCTCGGCATTCACAAGTGCATCCAGTGAGGGCCCATGGATTCATTTACATTCCGATTGTTTAAACACTCCCTAACTTGATCCTCATCCACCAAGGGATCCTCCTCCACCAAGGTTAAGTCCTGTTTGCTCTGTACTTTATCACTGCTTTTGAAGACTTGGGATTGGTGAAGGCCAGACTTATCAGTAAACAGAGGTAAATTTAGTACTTCAGAATAATCCTTGTTCTTTGGGGCCAAGTTCTCATTTCCGTTCAGTAGCAGGCCTACACTCATCTTAATCTTCATTTTGTTGTTGATGTACCTCTAAAAGTTTTTTTTGACGCCCTTCTAGTGTAATTTCCCCCACAAAGACCAGGGTGATAGAATGTGAAGCTTCTTCCAGGCGTGTGAAAAAGGTCTCACGTGCTTCTTTCTGATCAAGTGGCCTGTATCAGACACCCTCCATAATGTTAATTTCTAACCCCAATTCACAAATTCTCAACTGGCATGTTGTGTATCTTCAGGTGATGTTCCGTTCATTCCCACTGGTCTCTCATATAAAAGGCAATTTTCTGTCCTCACCTCGCTGGCTTTTTCTTCTAAAAGAATCTGTATTTATCCATGGCAGCACTACAGATGTGTGAACTATCCCACCATGTCCCTGTGACCCCTATCAGATCATAACTCTGCAACTGCATACAAACCTCTAATTCCTCTTTCTTCCCTGTGCTGCACCCACTGATGTACAGGCACATCAAAGAGTCAACCTGTCATGGTGATTTCCCAAAGGGTATGAAAGCTTTCCCTATAATTCTGTCAGGTAGGCACTTTGTTTATATGGACACACTTAAGATGGTCCCCCCTCAGCTCTGTTTTGTTGATGATCATGTTTACAGATCTACTTTGTCTGCCAAGCTGGTTGATTACTTCCTTACATAGTTTTTTTCCCTCTACCTTGCTACTTCTATTTTAAAACTCTCCTCACCAAGCTGGCTAGCCTGTTGGCCTCACTTAGTCATGCACACCCTTTCTCTTTCATTCAACAATCAATCCTCAAAAAGTGTCCCATGGTCATAAAACCCAAAACCCCTTTACTGACACCAACAGTGAAACCAGTTGTAAGACCTGTCCACTCCTCCTCATGTCCCTCACCTTCACTACAAGTATCAAGAAGAAAAAACACTTAGGCCCCCATGCCCTTAACCACCACCCCCATCCCCATGTAGTCATGCTTCATATGCTCCACATTACCCCTGGCAGTAGGCAGTATGATTGGGACCTCTGTGGAAAAGCATCAAGGAGTAATAGTCTGAGGGCCAGACAAGACTCAGCAGCCTTTCCACCATGTCCCAGATCTGAGCCCTGGACAAGCAGCAGATCTTCTTAGACAACAGACCAGGTCAGAAAATGGAAGCATCCTCCTCCTCCCCACTTCAGGGAGTTGCCCACTGCTATTCCTTACCACTTCCTCCTGGATCAGGTTTAGTTGGCTTGAGAGCTTCACTGGACAGAGCTCCCATCCTCTTGTCAGCCATGAAAGCACTAAATCTGTTCTCTAAGTCCAAATCTAGAGATGGAGCAGAAGCCTTCCTCCTGGTGCCAAAGGTCAAAAGCTTCCAGCCTTTACTATCCTATAAGTCTTCACTTCCTATGCCAACAGACATGGACTCTGCCTGCATTACCTTCAAGGAACCTGGGGTCATGGGTCTTCAAGCTGCAGTGTCTCAAAAAAGATCTGGCTAATATATTTCTGATACTTCAAAGTCCACCGATCTCTTTTCATAGCTCCTTAATTTGCTGATGCAGATCCTCAACAAACTGTTGAGGTCTGACCCAGAAGAGTTGATGTCTCAAAAACTGTGTGAGGAACACTTTGACCAGAACGAGTTGATGTTAGAAGCAGCCTTGTGGGTAGAACCAACATGTGCTTTGCAGTTAGAAAACGGGACAAAACATGCTAGCTCAGGCAGTCAGAGGAGAAACAGCCTCATCCCCTTGCCAAGTTTTCATATGTCCCATTAAGATAAGGAAGTGTGCTGCCTACGAGGCAAAAGGTAATAAAATACATGGTCTCCATAACTATGAATTGGTGGAAAAGATTAATGCTACCCTTCCCTTTCTTGGGTATGTGAGGAACAGTGGTTGGTTACAGTGTCTCTACACTTTCTATGAAAATTAGCACCACCTCTCTACATTTCCCATGCAGATTAAGGGATATGTCAAGAAGCAGTAAAACAACACCCCTCTTAGAAGGGAATAAAAAAAGCTCAAGTACACTGGCAGGAAAGGACCAGGCGAGACATCACTGGAACCCTGAGTGGCAATCCAGAACTCTACCTGCTCTTTCTCTCTTTCTCTTTTTCTCTCTCTCTCTTCTCTAGCCAGCAGGGATTTACAAAAGGGAAGTCATGTTTGACTAATCTGATGGTAAGACTGAATGGGTAGATGCAGGGAGAGCAGTGGATGTTGTCTATCTTGACTTTAGCAAGGCTTTTGACTGTCTCCCATAACATCCACATAGGTAAGCTCAGGAAGTGTGGACTAGAAGACGGCAAGATGGGTTGAGAACTGGCTAAACAACAGAGTTCATAGGGTCATGATCAGAGTCACAAAGTCCACTTGGAGACCTGTAGCTAGCAGTGTTCCCCAAGGGTCAGTACTGCTTCCAGTCTTACTCAATTTCTTCATCAATGACCTGGATGAAGGGACAGAGTGTACTCTCAGTAAGTTTGCTGATGATACGAAACTGGGAGGAGTGGCTGATACACCAGATGTCTGTGCTGCCATCCAACAGGACCGTGGAGTCCTGGTGGACAATAAGTTATCCATAGGACAGTGGCATGCCCTTGTGGCTAAGAAGGCCACAAACTGGAACACAGGAAGTTCCACCTGAACATGAATGTGGATGAAAAATTGGACATGAGCCCTTATGACAGCATTGTTTGAAACCAGCCTTTTATATCTCTAAAGAAAGTTCTCAGATACAGTGTGGTAAAAAATGGCTATTTACAAATCAACAAATCCAAGAGGTAAAGTGCTGAAAACTCATGTGAAAGGAGATGGCAGATTTGAGAGCAACAGAAGGAAAGATGAGACTCGTGTCAGGTCCAGCTTCCCTTGTCAAAGACCTGTCAGGCTCGAATACCTCCACCTGGGTGACTAAGACCATCATGGACCATAGCCATCAGCACTGACTATGTGGCTTCAGCTCTATGGTACTGCATAGTCACTGCTAATTTATGACACAAGTTTTAAAGAATAAGTGATTTGAATTTGCAGTGTTAATGATTAATAATGATAAATAAGTAGCCATTAACAATGTGTGCTGTTAATGAGTATTAATGTAGTTGTAGTTTACGGTTCAACACTGACCTCATTTATCAGTCATTCAAATACATACGATCAGAAGAGTAGAGATTTTGATTGTAATGTATGCACATAGGCAACAGTTTCATCTGAGCTCCTGCAAAGGTTTGCAGGCCTAAAGGTATATTTAATTCTAGCCAGTAAGATATAATGGAAGGTGTGACATAGGAATATACCACTTTTTCTTACAGGATCACAGAACTGGTTGACAGCAGTCCATGTTCAGAGGCCACAGATTTCAGCATGAAGCTATTTAATATCAAAAGATTATTTTGACAAAAAACATGATGTATCATACACTTATCACGGATTAAAGGATAATTTAATGAGATATTTCAAAATGTAATAGTAAATTCTGATGTGCACCTCATGTCTCTTCTTTGTATGTGGTTGAGTAAGGAAAAGGTTTTACTTATTGTTAAGGAGAAAAATAACAGCCAAATGTTATTTGGCATCTAGCATGTATTATTGCTCATCTAGTATGAGGTGAGAGGGATCCTTCCCATATATGCATAGTGTCTCCAATTCAAAGAGAATTTGCATACATTACATCTAACTGGACACCTGCAATAAGAATTCAGTGGTTGGAAATCAAGCTTTGAATACACTTGTTAAAAACCCACCACACTGAGCCAACCCAGCACAACAACAACAGTAACAAGAGACGTGATATTGGATACTGCAAGCACTGTAGCAAGGATTGTAAAGAACCTCAATTTAAAACTAGTACCATATTTCAGTATTAAACAGGAAAAGCTTAACATTTAAAATCATTAAACAATGCCTTGTGAATATTAGAGAAATGAAGAGACTAAATTAAACTTTAAAATATATTATTGTTAGTTTTGGAAACACATACAAGGTTAATGTCATGTCTTGTGAGCTTGGTCTTACCTCCATATGGAGAATAAAGTGACAGCCTCTTAGCTATCAAGTCTCTATGTGGATAATTACATACATGTAACATTGTATTTCCCACCTCAAATGCATTTAATGTACTTTTTCACTTCTTATGCTTCAATATTCAAGATAATTCTTTATACCTTGATTTTAATGTAGTTACCAGGAAACAAAAAGTTGCCTTTTAAAATTAGCTACTTTCCTACCTGATTAAGTTTCTTCCATAGGTTGAGAACAGGAGAAAGTTCAGCAGACCATATTTCTCTGTCAAATTTGCAGCCAGCAGTTACTGACCTGCTCAGGATCCGAAGCTGTGAAATTACCTGAGTGATGAGAATACAAATGCAATCTTGAAGAAGGATAGGCAAACATTTTTTAGCATAACAATGTGATATAATAGCAAATAGATTTATCTATGGACTAGACTCGTCTGTATATTTAATTACAAATCATGATCTATTCAAAGCACAAACTATACCCATATGCAAATACAGAATACACTTGAACCTTGTTCATTTTAAGTACAAAACAAACAAAACCCCCCATATTTTTCTTATCACAATAATTGTCTTTGATCAACTATAATTTAAAAAGTAATGAGATGTATTATTACTTAAAAAGCCTCTTTTCCACAAAATCTACAGACAAAACTCAAGATCTGGCTTTAATTGGGCTCCATCTGTAATTAAAGAGAAACAAAAAAATAGAATATGCTACTAATTACATATAGAACCTATCAGGCGTCAAAACTCAAGATAATTACCAATACATTCTAATCTTCCACTGACCTCTTATTATTATTATTCAAATTATTTAAATGCTTATTTATTAGTTTAAATCAAGCAAGCAATTAAAAGAATAACTGCAAAACTTTGAGGAAAGAAGGGTACCTTCATCAGGTCTGCCTTTTATTGTCAGCAACCCCAGTAACTCCACACATAGACTGGTCAAATACATGTTCCAGGGGTGGTGACTCCACCACTTCACTGGGCAGCCTGTTGCAGTGCTTAACAACACTTTTGGTAAAAAGCTTCTTCCAGGAAGGAGTTTTTATCACCACATCTTTAACCCAGGCCCCAGGGAGGCAGCAGACTTCCATAAGAAGTGGGTCTGGTCTGCAAATCGAGCCTTCTGTTCCCTTCAGAAGGGACTCAACCTGTGACAAGAACCTGTCTTTTTGGCTTTATAGAAGTAGTTTTGATGCAGAGCATAGACTGGCTGAACCTCAGTGACACTTCCAAGCTAGATGAACTGTCATCCTCATTATTGTTCAGTTCCATTTGCAAGGCCTCGTACCCATTATGCAGGGGCACTGGGAAGGTGGGGCTGTTGCTGCAGGGATGCACCTGCTGCACTGGGCTGGTGCTCATCACTCCTGCACCCTATCCCTCAAGTGTTCAGTCAGGTGGAGAGAGGAAAGGGCATCCTCCATATCATGCGTTCCATGTGCCTGCCAGGCCTGTCTCAGGGAAGGCAGGGTGAGATTCCAGTAGTCTATCTCCCTCTTGCACTCCTGGATACTCCTCTACCTACCCACCTCCCCGAGCTCTGTCACTGACCAGAGAAGCTCCTCTCCCTGGGTGCCCCTCCCACAGGTGTGCTCACCGCTGCCACCCTGCACCCGTGTAAGGGCTGGCACAGCCGGCAGCCTGACCCCAGGGTGGCTGTGTGTTCCCACTGGAGCTCCTTCCGGGAAGCTGCGGCAGTCATTCTCATCACTTAAACTTCAATAATTCTTTACGTGCTACAGCTATTGTGGATAGCAGAAAAGACTTTTGTTTAATTTGGCAAAAAAATATATTGTCTGATTTATGTTTTGATCATAGTATCTTTATCATTCCTGATATTCTTCCTCCTTTTCACTCTGCACACATGCAAATGTTCTGACAAGCAATGCAGCTAATAAACACATTTGTGCCTTCCAGATATCATATTCTGGCTCTTATAATTTGTTTTTGGATAGCTGCCTGCCACCGTTTGCAAAGAAATAAAACGTTTATATAAAATATACTTTAACTGGTAATTCAGTACGCAGTAGTTCCTATTAACTTCCGTATTTATACTATAAAGCTGCACCTATAACTGTTTCTGCTTTGTATATTTTCTCAAAGTAGCTCAGAAATATTTGGATTTGATTATCAAGAGTTAAGCACTTTAAAAGCATTGAATCAAAAGTAACTGAGTTTTAACTCTCACTTTGTTATATATTATCATCTGTATTTAATGATTCTGGCTGCGAGAAGGCACTGTATGAGAAAGCACTGTACATAGTCACTTAAAACACACAAGCACAAATTCACCCCATGTACCCTTAGGCATTTACTTAAAGCTTACTTAAAGCTTACTTAAAACTTACTGAAATTAGAAAGATTAGCACCTCAGGCTCCCTACATAACAAATAGACAGATGTTAAGTGGGCTAATTTGTCATTTAGAAGACCCTCCTTTTGAGTACATAGGAAAACTAAGTTCCTTCCATGGGTACTTTAAATAGATGGGTCTATGTTGTGGAAATGAGGATGAGGATTTTAATTTCCCAAAAACCTAACTTCAAAACTGAGGAAGAATACAGCTCCTCTCACTGCACTGTGTATGTTACCGTCAGGTCACCTTATAATAATTAACTTCAGATATTTACTCTAGAATGAGATGATTTGTGCCTTAAACACAATACATCTATGACCACAAAGAGAGACTAGATGGGACTAGCACAGATGTGCAGACATGTAGGTCTGTTGAATCATACCCTGTGCCCTCTGGTTTGGAAAGGTATCAAGGAATGTATTTATAATACTAAGGAAGCTGAAAATCTAATCACAGCTGTATCATACAGGGTACTCAAAATAAGAGTACAATACCTAACCTTTGAATGCTCATATTTATTATTGCAACATATTCTTTTAATATATTATACACTAAAAGCTCTTAGCTGTTGTACTAGTCCAGTCCAAATACACATCCAAATATTTGGAATAATGATTAGAGTGAAAAAAACTACCATAAAGCAGGAAACAGTAACATCACTGAAAATACGAGAGGGATGGAAAGAAAGGAAATCAAAATATAAAAGCAACCTTCACTAATGGTCTGTTTAAAGAGGGGTGAGAAGATTATTCGGAGAAGTAAGTCATTATAGAAGCTGCCTGGAAGTAAGTAAGGTCAATCTTAACAGTATTTATATAAAAGATCCAATAGAGTAATTTATTTGTGAGCAATGCATCTGTTAACTATGAACATCATATAAAGGAAATGCTACCAAATTAATATTTTCTTCATTCTTAGTATAGAATTCATACACTGTATGGGTTTTGGGGTTTTTTTTTTTGCATTGTCAGAACACAAAAATATTAATTGCATGTATTGATAAAGGGGAGGTAGGCAAACTTAAAATGTAAATATTTATTTACCTAGTTATTAAATTGTGCATCTCAGCCTTTTAATCTATTGCATACTTTATAGGTTTCTGTGTATATATGCTGCTATGATATCAACCAACACATTATAGTTTAAAACCCACACATGTAAAGAAAATAAGAGTGACAATGAACAGAATGGAAAGCAATAAAGATAATGAATGATCCCTCGTGGTTTCACATAAAACTACTAGAAAGTCATATCTGACCTGTCACTTAAACCAAAAAATTCAGGTAAAAATGAAGAAATGTAAAGATTAACTTTTCCTTCCCTGAAACTAGACTAAAACAGGTTTCTATGAACACAAATCTACTTCTGTTCTTTACTCATGAACAAGATGAGGAAAACGTCTTGCCTTCAGTAATTCACAGCTACTGCAAAAAGCTGCTACTACACAAATACAATATATAATGAACAAAGGCTTATATATATCCAAGTCTTGTATTTATTTCAGAAGCAGTCTATCCTACAAATCATGTAATAAAATCGAATTTTACACACAGTATTACAATTTAACAAAAGGAAAGTAATAAAGTCCAAAATATATTATGAAGTTCTATGTCAATGATTTCTTAAAAAAAAATTAAAATTCTAGGATCAATAATTTCTGAACTAAATATGATTATTCTTCTAAGAACACAAAACAGAAAAGATTTGCTAGTCAGATAAGTGCTATTTTCAAGAATATTGAACAGATAAAATGATTTTTATTTCTGTACAAAAAGCTAACATACTCCTCTCAGCAAACAATGTGAAAACAGAAACTCTACTGCCATCTACCAGTCTTAAAAGGATGTAGTCTTAGCACAGAAACCACATCTATGTTTCATTTCTCTGAATGAAACAATATATCCCTTTACACAGTCCTTCAAGGACATATTTCTATTTTTATAAGACTTTACAGTTCAAACTAAAATAGCAGAGTCACTTTTGTAAATATTGGGAAAGTAGTCAGTGCAATGAAAGTATTGTCTTCACTGAGTTCAGAGAGGGAAAAAGGTTTCAGTTTGATATGCCTTCTCACAGAACAACATGCTTCCATTCTCTTCCTCAGTTTGCAGTTAGCCACACTGCTGTGAAAGAAGTCCATGAAACCTCTCTTACTGTTAGGCTCTCTGTGTCCCTTAGCCTCTCCGCATGAACAGGACCCACAGAGGGTATTAGGATGAAGGTACTTCAATGGCATTCTTAACCAGGTCATTCACACTGCACGTGGATGAGTAAGGAACAGCTAGCTCTACACTTGCTCTTTTGTTGTTCCCTTGAGGCCACTTCAAAGCTGCGCTTTCACTCAGGAAAGGCTGTGAAGCAGGATTGGACTCAATATAGAGATACACATAATTTTAATCAAAACACAAAGTAAATGAGGGAAAGACATTGACACCACCTATATCCTCCTTTATATAGAAGAGGACCATATATAGCTTTGACACCAGGAAGATCCCCTGTAGAGCAGGGATTTAGTGGCAGAGGAAAGAACAGAGCCAGACAGTATTCTAGTTGCACCTTCTCCCAAAGAATAACTATAGTATTTTTGTAGAGGTCCCCAGAATATATATTGCCTGGAGCACATGATGGTAAAAGAAAGGTCATAAGATGTGGTTAACCTTAGCTAATTACACACCCTGACAAAATTTAAGAAAACTGAAGAATTGCAGCCTGTTCATAGAAGAGAATAAAACTTCTCATATGCAGAGCACCAATATATTCTCATATTCAAAGCACCAGCCCTAGGGGAATTAATATGGCTACTTGAAGTACTGCATGGATTTACTGCAATGGTAGAGCTGTGTTCTCTATTAGAGCAGTACACTGTCACTTCCACTCGATCATGTGGCATAGCATATTTCTTTCACACAGCACCACAGGTATATAAATATTTTAAAAATTCTTGTTAAGTACTTAGATCACTCAACTGCAGGGTAACAATAAATACAGTTTGGCATTACTCATAAATTTCTGCTAAAGCCTATTAGTCACATATTGTGATGTGGGATGCATTTAATAAATGTCAGCTGATATGATTAATGCTAAATTATTTTAAGAAAATAGATGTTTATTCTGACATATATAGCAATAACATGCTATATATATATATGTAAAAGAAAAACTTCAATTGCATGCTTTTCGATAACAATACCCACATTATTCTATGTGGCAGTAGATACAAAATTAGGTACCAGTGCTCAGAGTCCTGTTGAGCTAGATTTTGAAAGAGAAAATTCAGTTTTGTTGATGAACACACAAGAAGTCACAGCTATCATTATACTGTAATTGCACCTTGAAAAATAACCACACACCACAGCCTTGCTATTCTATCTACAGCAGAAAAAGTCAGATGTATGACTCTAATATCAGGTGGACATAGTCACCCGAACTTTTTGTTAACTTACTTTGGTAATAAAAGCAGTGGAGACTTGCTGATCTCAAGCATGATCAAGCAATCCAAGTTCCAGGTATCCTTGTACACCCTCCCCTAGACATGCTGTTTCTGTTATTACCAAGGTAAAACCCAGCACTGGAACTCTACTACAGTCATACATCTGATTACATCTTTGGGAAGATAGAGTAGTTTCAATCTAAGCAAACAAGATATGCAAGGAATGGTGGGAAGAGGTATAAAATCAGACAGGGACTTAAGGAAAGCAAGGTCAACTAAGTAAAAAAAAAAAACCAAAACCACAAGCCCAAGGATAAAATGTTGGGTTAACTGAAGTCAAAGAGATCGTTACAATTACATTTAATGAGGCAAAATTCATATGATAGTTCCTGACCCTGGTTCTTACCTTCTTTGCCTTACTAGATTGCCCTACACTGTTTTCCATTATTAGTTTACTATTAATTTGAACTCTACAAGTATTCATCACAAAATAAAAAAATAGCTATGAGGAAGATAATTAGGTTTTTTCCTATAAAATTTCTAAGTTTCAAACATAGGCAGAAGAGCAACAGAAATTATTTTAAATGAGCACTGTATTTAGCAGCTACACTAAGCTATTCCTTCTGGCTTTTAATAGATTCCATTAAAGAAATTGTCGTTTCTCTTTAAGCAATCATATCTATAAAAAGAATGACTCCAATGTGAGATTTTTGTGCTAGTATAATTTTTCTGGAATATACAGTTAGGCAACAAGTTTTTTGCCTGACTTTGTCCAGAAATCATAATTTCCTTAAGTCATCCTGATGTAATGCACGTTGAGTTTCTGATAGAACTCTTACATTTTCAAATTATTCATCTGCCATTCATGATGAGTATGAAATGTCATGGTACGAATACATGAAAATAACTATGAATACAGACACAGGTCATTTCTATAGAGTTTTAAAAACTCTGTAACGCTGTGCATTCTAGTCCTGCATATATCCAAATTGATATTCATGGCAGTGATCTGCAAGATGAGATTTGTACTGAGTGTGAGAAATAAAACACACAAGCTTTATGCTATGTTAAAGAACCGCATCAAAAAAATTTTCATGGGAATTATAACATAAAAGCCAGAATAAAATTCATGAGAGACCTGCCATCTTATAAATTTTAACTCAAATTATGAGTTACCTTTCAGTTACGGAAGCCCTTTTAATACCATTATTTGTAACTATATATGTTTGTATTTAAAAATTGACTTGCGGAAATCGGACTCCACCACTAGGACAGTTGTAATGTAGGTCTGTTTATTCAGCGCCGGACGCACGGGGGGTCACGCCCCCCCAAACGTGCTGAGGCACGCACATTTGTGCAACTTTTTATAGAGTTAAACGTTTAATATTCAATAGGTTTTGTAATGAGCCTATACATATGCATTATCTATCCCTGCTTGACATGCAGATGAGGTCTCCTCCCCTTTGAGCAGGCGCAGAATTTTCTGGTGGTGGTCGCTAGGGGTCTTGAGGATGAAGTAAGACGTCTTCCTCACAGCTAAACTTTTGACCCCAGG
>JAAGNO010008393.1:49319-66035 GCA_033439905.1 Ceryle rudis | reverse complement strand
TTTAGAATATTTTATAGAATAAGTCAACATATTCCAAAATCCCTCCATTTAATTTTCTTATAGAAGTTCATATTTATGAACAGGCAGTTGGGTTCCCTAGCTTATACTAGACACAGAAAAGATTCAGAGGTCAACGCAAAAAAAAAGTAACTTTACCTGGGAACTTATCATACGCTGTGATGAACGAGCAATATTAGCAGGTAGGCCAAAAAACTCAGGTTTATCATCTTCTGGAAGACTTTCTATAATATTACGATAATCCTGAATTAGAAGGAAATAATAAACATAACTGAGGGAACTTTTTGCTCAGCTCATGAAATTAACAGTGTATAGTGAAAAGAATATCATTACGTGCACTGCTTAACACAGAGATTAAAAAAGTATATAACACATGACATATCTTGTTAATTTTATTAATAAATTACTTTATTTATAAAAATTATCTTCTTTTATAGTGTTTCCACTAAAAGAGTAAAAAGTAATTCATATTACAGTGATGCTATCAACTGAAAAGGAAAATACGCTGTTTCTGAAAGGTAGTTACAATACCTCTGATGAAAAACTTAGAAGTAGAATTAATGACATTATAAAAAAAAAAAAGAAAAAAAGATTGCAGCATTTGGAATTTGAGTAATAGAGTATAATGCATATTTATAAAATGAAGAGCACTCATTTCTATTTATATGTATGAAGATATCACTCAAAAAATGAAATTGTTTGTGTAAAAATACATTTGCATGGTCACTGGAAATGGTGCTGCTGTTGTACAGCCGGATGAACATGAGCCAGCAGTGTGCCCAGGTGGCTAAGAAGGCCAATGGCATCCTGGCTTGTATTAAGAACAGTGTGTCCAGCAGGATTCAAGAAGTGATCATGTCCCTGTACTCAGCACTGCTGAGGCAACAGCTTGAGTTGTTTAGTTCTGGACACCACAGCATAAAAAAGACATTGAGGTGCTGGAGCGAGTTCAGAGAAGGGCAACAAAGCTGGTGAGGGGTCTGGAGAAAAAGTCTTTATGAAGAGTAGCTGAGGTACCTGGGGTTGTTTAGTCTGGAGAAGAGGAGGCTGGGAGGAGACCTTATTGCTCCCTACAACTACCTGAAGGGAGGTTGTAGTGATGTTGGTGTTGGTCTCGTGTCCCAGGTGACCAGTGACAGGCCAAGGGGAAAGGGGCTTAAGTTGTGCCAGGGGAGGTTTAAGTTGGATATTAGGAAATTTTTTTTTACTGTGAGAGTGATAAGGCATTGGAACAGGCTACCCAGGGAGGTGGTGGAATCATCATCCTTGGAGATGTTTAAAAATGTCTCAAACTTCAGAACACGGTTTGGTGTTCATGGTAATATTTAGTAGACAGTTGGACTTGATGATCTCGAAGGTCATTTCCAACCTTAATGATTCTATGCAAAATAACATCAATAGTGGTTATAGTATAATAATTACTAGTGATGATGCTCTTGTACAAAACAGAGTGTCCTTTCAGACAAAGGTAGACTAATGGTGCTGGATGTCTCTCTTATTGTGACTTTAAAAGGCACCATTTCTTACTATTTTAAAGTCTGGCTGCACCCTATTGCATTATATCATGCGCATTCTGTCCTTTGCTTGCAGGAGCATGTCCTAGGTGTGCACAATTTACTTTGACACATAATGTCACTTCAGAGATATCAGCTGTAGTAGATCTCTACACCAAACACTGAGGGAATGATAGTAAGAGGTATTATTTCAATTAACTGAAGTAATCGACTTAGCTTTATTATTAGTGTTCTACTGATCAAATCTACTTGCAGAACAATACTTAAGACATAAAATTATAAACTCTTAAATTAATAAACATATAAGAAATTGAGAAATATTAAATGCAGTGCAGGCAAGAAGAAAAGTTCATCTATTTGACTGTATTATGTACAAGAATAGAGACCAGTCTGGTCTGTGTAGTGCTCTCCCCTTTATGATATTAACTCAGCACATCTATACAAAATAACTCAAAGTAACAAAAAAAATTAAACAAACCCCAATCCTAAACAGTGAGAATACAGGTAGAGAATGCCAAATGACAGCAATTTATTTTAACTGGTGTAACTCCATTTACATCAATTAATATTAGAAGTCTAGAATGGAGTCCTACATTAAAATGCAGATGAATTTTAATAATAGTTACAATAATAAAGGATAGGGAGAGATCAGTTCTTTACAGTCCGTTGAATTACCCCTTGTTTACATCAAAGGAATACTAAAGGACAATCAGAATCCATATTAACTCCAAGTAAAACATTATATATCCTCCACAGCTTGTTAGCAGATTATGTCAATATAATTTGTAAACAAGGAGATGTATTTTGATAACTTTCTTCATCATAAATTGACCCAATTTCTTCTACTCATTTCTTCACAGCTGTATGCTGCTCTGCACCACAGTCCAATCAGACATCATAAAAAATAAAGACACTGTCAGAACAAACTAGCAGAATAGTTCTGACAACTTAAGAATTAGTGCTTCACACGAAAGAAGTCCTAAATAAACAGAGGTGTCCTTTAGATTGTAACTATTTTTTCCTTTGTGGAATTATTTCAAATAATCATTCTCGAAAATAGCTTATTTCATTTCTATATTAGGTGATAGAAGATGTATACCTACCAAAATACTGCAGGAATTTGGTAAAGAGATTGAGTATGGAAAAGTAGTCCTATTCTTGCCTCTAGCATTTACACCGCCAATGACTCGTGAATTGAAAAGTTGCTCCAAGTAGGACCGAAGAACCCTCATATCGAAGTAATTATCTACACGGCCTCCATAAATTGCATTTTCAAACAAGCCATGCACAAATTCCCATTGAAAATCTTTGGAACCTATAAATTAATTAATATTAGTTTTGTTTCAGTGGATAAGCAATGCATTATAAGCATTTCTTCTTGTCATTGCAGCTCGAGTGAAATAAAAAAAACCTCAAGACATTAATTAATTTCTAATTTTTTTTTTTTTCTATAGTACCAAATAATAACAGTTGCAGAAACTTCAGTGAGTTTGTAAACACTTTGCATTGATAAAACAAACACTTACTGTGTTCAAAATGAGTTATTAGAAATAACACATAAGTTTTGAAGTGCTTTTTATTGTAGATTAACCAACTGGTCATACACATTTCAGAACATATTCTATCAAAATTTTAATTATGTGCTCCTTTGTCACAAATAAAAATTATTTCCCTTGTCCAAAATTTTATACATTATTTTGCATCACAGTATCATCCAATCTCATAAAATAAACTAATTCATTGAACCAAAACCAGATCATGCTCAAAATATGTAACACTACTGGAAATGTCATCTTTCAAACAGAAAGAGTTCCAGGACAGGTACTTTGCAAATCATTATAAATCACACAACATAGCACATAAAACTAAGCATGTTACTATTAGTTTCCTGGCCAGACTGATGTTGCCATCAGATTACTCTGCTTTAGTTATATCCCGGAAGCAAAGTAACTTATTATCCCAGAAGTAAAGAAACTTATTTTCCCTACCTTCTATCCAAAATACCTACAAAGGAAAAGGATCTGCTTATACCTTATAGCTTTCATCTGAAGGTAGAAGCTGTATCCAGCCCTTACCAGTTTACTAATACAGATATATCCTCAGAATCTGGATCTCCATCTAGGAAAGCCTAATAAGCCTATGCACAGCTGATTCAGGGTCAGACCATTCAAATGCAAAACTTAAGCTATCTTCAAAGTAGCCTTTAAACAAAATGGCCCCACTCCAAACAAAACAATCATGCAAAGTAACCCATTTATAAAATTTATTGTGAAAGTTTTTTATATTCCGAACGTTTTAAATGAGAGACATTCAGAAGGATTATGCTACATAGGTGAGATAGCTTTCCTTAAGAAGTGACTTACCCTCAAAGAGTCTATCAATAATGTCAAAACCAGCACGGAGATCAGACAAAGAAAATTCATAAAACTTTGTCCAACCCTATCATTAAAAGAAGTTCGAAGAATTTAATTAATTGCAATAATGATGATCATGAAGTAAAATACACATATTTTGTGGTTACTGAATACTGCATAACACTTACCACTGAATGAAAAGAGACAACATATGTTCTCTAAGGTGCATCTTTGGAAACATTCAGCTCTACTTGTGCATTTAATTTCACATATTTACACAGACTAGGATCCACCGAGTCTGAGAAATGTAAACTTAAGAATATTTCATTTCCTAATAGTATTTACTTCACCTAAAACTTGGTGACATCTGTGACTAGATCACGCACTGAATAATGATTTTATTTCTAAGGACTTTTGTGCATTTCATTTTCCCTTGGATTTTCATAAACAGGTCTGATTCTTCAAACACAGTCTACATTATACTTTCATCATCTTACTCCTTAATTCACATCACTTCTAACTGAATAAAAATGTAACAAGAAAGGGAGTTACTGCTACAATTACAGTGAAAATGCTAGCTGCTGTATGCATATTTTAATCATTCTCAGTTTGCACATCCTTTCTGTTCTTGGTAGCATTATTCTTTATATAGCATTAATGTGTATGTAATTCTCCCCCCAAAATTTCAATATAAATGGATAAGTATAAATAAATATTGATATATGGTACCGAACTTAGTAAATTCATATCTCAAAGATGTCTCTTGTTGCTATATCTTCTTATGGCTGTACCTTTGCCTATGGATCACATAATAGGAACAGGTTCATATGACTCATGATGAGAAATGTGCAAATGTGTCAGGTAACATGCACATAGCCAGTGAGATAGATACAGTTGCAGGTCAAGACTGCAGCTGGTCTACAGATAACTATCTATCAGCCAATCACCCTGAAGGTCAGAAACTGAAAAGATACTGCAGTCTCCCAACAGTGTTCATGTTTGGTTGGTTGGTTTTGGTTTTTTTTTTTGATAGATCTGTACATGGACCCAAAACCCCTGAAATTCATCATAAAATACAAAAGCTTCTAGCTGGAATTAAGTGCAGTACAGTGATGTTAGAAACTGGTAATCTTAAGCAAAAAACAAAACCAGTATGCACGAGAGAAACACAGTTACAGTGGAATTAAGGAGAAAGCAGTGATCCTATCTTGCATCACTTGGAAAGCTGGTGGTAAATGAATGTGAATTTGAACAAAACCAAATGAGAGTTCATGTTTCAGATCAGTATTTTAAATATTTCTGCTTATTCTGCTTCCATATTCACCATATTCAAAGTCTGTTACTGCAAGATGCAAACAACCCTTTGTGATGTATAATCACAAAGTTAAAGCTAGCACAAACTCTCAAACATTCCAGGCTCTAACAGATCAAATCTTGCAGATGACAGAGTAAATATATCCTTGTCTAAATAAAATAAAAAAGACATAGAACAGTTTGTGGGTTGAGTTTGTTTTTTTTTTTTTCTGCTTAATTTAAGCATCTGCAGCCTGAAAGACGTGTTTTCTTTAAACAATAAAAAACCTAAGGAAACAGTCCTGAAAACCATTTTAATCCTCACAAGAAATGAGTAAATTCCCTTGCTTCTTCCTTCCCTATGAACAGGGTTTGTGCACAAATAAATAGAGCAAGTAATGTCATCTCCTCCTTCCCACCAAAGTGTCTCTTTTGTCACATCTTCCATTCAGTCGTGTATGTTTCCAAAAGACTTTTTCCTGTTCCAAGCAAACAGGGTTCACAGCATCTTTTCCAGGGGATCTCACTCCTGCATCAGTAACAGTTAGTATACAAATCACAAAATAACTCCATGTAGGCAGTAGCAATTTTCAGAGGGACAAGAATTTAGGCTACCAAGATCTTATTTTGCAATAAATTTAGAGACAGTAATGAAGGCAGGCACCAGAAGTATCAAAGTTTTTCTCATCTCTGAACACAACCCAAGACACATCTGATGAAAAATACTTCCAAGTACAGAAGCCAATGAATGGGGTATAATTTTTAAAAGGTAGCAAAAAAAAATATTACCTGAGGAATATAATTTCTTCTTTCTTGGCATACAGCATGAAACCATGCTAAACAAAAGAGAGAATGCGCTCGAGACAAATTCCCCTTTTTATTAACTTGCTCAGGTGTCCAAGATTCATAAGTTCGCAAGAGATTCTTTTTGAGGCCTGGAGGTGCCTGCATTGGAAGGAAAAACACTGTTCTAGACAGAAAAGCTGATATTTTTATGCATCATCTTCTTAAATTCTAAACTTTAAATTTATAACTTAATGAAATTACAAACTCTACAAAATTTAACAAGAAAAAAAAGTCTGCTTGTAATAAATGGCCTAACAACGGAATGATCTTATAATGAAAATAACTTAAACACACCGGAGGAAATCGTTACCAGGACCAACTGATATGCGAACTGACCTACACTAAAATGACTTAGTGAAAAAAAGATTACTCTATCAAAATTTGTAAGCATAAAAGTAAAATCAATGTTTTCAAGAACAATCTTTTGATCTTACAAGCATCTTACAAATATCTGATTTTACAAGCTCAACTACCAATCATCATTTCTGTGATCAGAGCCAACTCAATTTTAAAAACCTCCCCTGTAAATCAGAGCTTCTGGAAACTTCCACATATACATTCACAAATGATCATCGAGAATCTTTCAAGGTAAATTCATAGCATTTTCTTGTATTACATCTACCTGAAATATAAACCAAAACTGGTTATGTTAATAGTCCACATTATCCAAACTTTATTCTATCTAAACATATAGCTTACTATACATCCAAGTTTATTCATTGTAAACATGTAATAAAAGCTTTCCAAACAGATCTTACTTCATAAGTTATTTTCAGACTTGACTGAAGCAAAACTGGAGTAAATTTTGGATGAACTTCAGTAGTAAGCCAAAGGCGAAAGTTTGGTTGAGGCTGTAATGCATTCAGTTCCTATTAAAGAGATGTTATATATTAAAGTAGGGTTTGGGTAGGGTTTTTTTAATATATAGAACAATATTTACAAAATTATAATAGCCTACATGAGAAAGTTAGGCCTGTAAAAATTCTTCAGTTGTTTTTAAAAGTAAGCTTATTCAAAAGACTATAGTTCAAGAGGTGTTGCCTCCACAAATTCTATATACTTGCTGTGCTCAAATTCCAAGTTCATCCTAGCTGTGTGAAAATATTTGCATCTCCCTCCCAGATCCTAAACTCAGAGCGTAAAAATATACCACAGTTCTTTACTTCTTTTAAGTAAAAAAAACACCAGAAGGCAACAATCTCAGAAGATGAAGGCTTAGAACGTGGCTGAATATCAGCAACAGATCTCAATGACTTTCAACAACTGTATAGCTATATTAATCTATCTTTCTTCAAGTGTTCATTATATGCACACTTCACGTATTATGATTTATAGAAAAAGGAAGATAGGAAAAGGGAGTTCTAAGGGAACAAATATCATCAAATGCTATTTCAAACATAAATTTTTCACAAAAAATATGTAATTACTGAATGTATAAAAACACTGCTAATGCTTTGTTGGCATCTGAAACAGACATATTTTCCACTTGAAGATACCAAAGTTGTTTGATAATTGACTTGATGCCAACAGTTCTGTGTACATGTTCTAGAAGAAAAATAGCTAAAAAACCCATTAGTTTTTCTCACAATCCATTCTGTTCATTTTGACAATCCCTAAAACACAATCACTTTGTTTTCTGTGGTTTTAAGTAAAGAAGAAACTTGTCAACCCATTAATTGTTCTGCTCTTTAGACAAAAGGATGACTATACCTGGTACCTAGAGCCACAGAAATATTGAGGTTGGAAGGAACCTCCAGAGACTGTCTAGTCCAACCCCATACTCAAAACAGAGTCAGCTACAACAGGTTCCCCAGGTTTGTAGTATCTCCAAGGATGGAGACTCCACAACCTCTTTGGGCAACCTGCTCCAATGTTTGACCATTCTCAAAGTACAAAACTTTTGTTTATAAAGCATTTCCTCTATTTCAGTTTGTGACCACAGCCTCTTGTCTGGTCACAGGACACCACTGAGAGGAGTCTGGTTGTGACTCCTTTACTCCTTCCACAATACACACTAATAACATTCCCCCTGAAGCTTCACTTCCCCAGGGCTGAACAGCCCCCCTTCTCTCAGTCTCTCCTTCTATGACACATACTCCAGTCCCTTCATCACCTTTGTGGCCATTTACTGGACTGGCTCCACTATGCCCAGGCCTCTCTTGTACTGGGTAGCCCAACGCTGGACACAGCACTCCAGATGTTTCTTACCAGGGCTGACCAGAGAAGAAGGATAACTTCTCTTGATCTGCTGGAAACACTGACTAAAGCAACCCAGGAGGCCAGTGGCCTTTGCCACAAGGGCACTTCGCTGACTCATAGTGAGCTTCTTACACACCAGGACACCCAGGTCTTTTCTGCCAAGCTGTTTTCCAGACAGTTAGTTGCCAGACTGTCTGGGTGTCTGGAATTATTCTTTCCCAAGGGAAGCACCTGGCATTTCCCTTTGTTGAACTTCACAACGTTCTTGTCAGCCTAGGTCTCCAGCCTATCAAGGTCCTGCTGAATGAAACCCCACCCACCTCCTCTATCAATCATTTCTCCCAGTTTTCTATCATCTTTACTTGCTGTCAACATGCTGTCCCATTATTCAGCTCATTAATGAAGATGTTAAACAATGGTGGCCACAGTACCAATGCTTGGAGCACATCACTGATGACTGGCCTCTGACTGACTTTTTGCCGCTGACAACAATGCTTTGAGCCATGCAGTCAGGCCAGTTTTCAGTCTACCTCGCTGTTGTACAATAAGGTCTGTATTTCATCAGCTTGTCTTATAAGGACATTACGGGAGACAAACTAAGATACAAAAATGATCCATGGCCTTGGAAGCAGGGGATTTAAGAAAAGAAAACAAGGGAATTTACATGCTGGTTCAAATGCAATCATGTGCAGCATTCATCCTCTGATACATTACATTTGGCTGGAAGACAGCTAAGGGGCAGTCAGTTGTAAGCTGTGAAGGTATCAGCTTCATACTCCCAAAGCTCACATTGACCAGAAGACATATTTCATTTCCCAAATTGAAAGATAGTGAGAACTAAATTTATGTACCTGGATGGAACTGAATTATAAGTAGGCAAATGTCTCTTAAGAGGATGTTCAAACATATGAATTACATAGCCTCACACTTGCTAATGATATGCAAAACAGACAAGAGGATGTGCCGAGTCAAACAAATCTGTCTGTATTAAGCTCAGCAAGTTTAACACATTCAGTATTATGTTCTTGGAGAAAGAAGAAACTTGAGATACAAATCCGTATCTTAATACTTAAAAGATCTGGAATTTTGTAATTACTGAGAGTCTTAAAATAGCTTCCTTATGGCTCACTACCATATTCAGAGTAGATGATACACACCAGTGTTATCTTGCTTTGCCTTTCCATTTTTTCAAAAGGGATTAGAAGAAGGTTAAAGGCACTTGCATGCCACATGGGCATTGCTAGACAGAAGACAGACTCCAAGCTCATGTGTGCAGAGTACACTTTATGGGTAATCATTAGAAACTGGAAAATTAAGAGTGTAGTGACTGCTGATAGGAATTCCTCATCTTTCTTTTTTTTTGAGTTAGTTTTGTGGATTTCACTGTGATATACCTGTAAAGTTACTTTGACTTAGTTAGCAAGTGAATGATTTTACATGTCATGAGTATTTTTCTATAAAACATTAAACATTTTAATTTCAAATTAGCAAAAACCTCTTAGTGATTCAGACAAAAACAACATAAAAAAAAAAAAAAAACAAAAAAAAAAGACCAAAAACTGGAAAAAAAAAAAAAAAAAAAAAAGAAAAAAAAAAGGAAAAAAAAGGAAAAAAAAAGGAAAAGCAAGCAAACAAACAAAACAACAACAAAACCCCCAAAACAAAACAACAACAACAAAAAACATTTAAGCATACATAGATTCAGAGTTCATCAAACATAGGCAGTATCACACAAGGTACCAGAAGTTCTATCAGGAGCATTTGGTTCACTCACTGTAGCAAAAATAGTATTCTCACCTTTTCCAATACAGGAAGCCAAGATGTAACAAGATGCAGGTTCTTTAAACACAGCCATTCTCCATTGCGTGCACATTCTTTTAAAGTCTGAATGGCCAGGTCAGCTTGTCCTTGGCCCATTGCAATCTGAAATGATAGACACAGTTGTATCAGGACTTTATCATACCTCATTTAACAGCTAAATACAAAATGGTGTTTCTAAGTTAGAGTGCATGTGTAAAATGGAGGATGTGCTAAAGGTAACCAGAATTTTCCTTAGCATAATAGACTACCAAAATAGAGAAAACATTAAGGAAAATGTAGCTTCTTCTTAGCAACCTGAGTTTCTTAAGAAACAAGATTAACTAGTCTTTTTATGGAAAAAACGTACATCAGTTAGTGACAGTGATGGTATTCCCTGGAAACTCAAAAAGTAATTTAAATTTCAGTGTCTAAACTGTATTACTACAGAACTGCTGATACAACAAAAACAAGAGAAAAATGAGAATACATTTTCTTTGGACTTTAAGTTAGAAGTACTTCCTTTGAAGAGTAACAATTTCATATTGAGTGGAAAACTAAAGCGCTCTCTTTCCAGCTGGGAAATATGAAGAGCCTAACAAACAGTCTTTCCTTATTTTTTTTATAGTACCATACTGCAGCCAAAATATTTTTGGATCTTCAAATGGAAATACAAAGATACAAACCTGTATTTTCATATAAATTAGTGAAAATTGAAAACAAAGTACACAATTACAGATTAGACTAGCTGTAGAGTATATTCACCTTAGTTTTCCCCTAGAATCAAATTGGAAGCCACACGTAACAAAAACAAACAAACAAACACACACCACCGAAAAAAAAAAAAAAAAAACCAAAAAAAAACCCAACACAAAAAAACCCCACAGCTAAGTTGAAAAGACAGAGGTCTTAGCCCATCTGAAAAGTCTTGTCATGGCATTACTACCATAGCAAAATAGAACGATTGTTATTATTATGACTTCACCAAATATCCCTTAAGAGGAAATTCATCCTATCTTTTTATGCACCAATATTGTTGGGATACACTGAACAGAGTTTGTTTAGCTAAACCAACAGAAGACGACTTTCTTTCTGTCTACAACTATTCGACTGAATAATGCAGAGAAGATAGAGCCAGACTCTTTCAGAGGCACATGGTGTTATGAGTAAATGCACACAAGCTGGAACACAGGAAATACTGCTGCAGTATCAGGAAAAATACTCTCCTGTGAGAATGGTCAAATACTGGAATGGATGTCCCTGAGATTTTGTGGGATCTCTATCTTTGGAAGGGAACCCCCCTACTGTGAGCAGGGAATTGAAATAGATGATCTCCAAAAGTCCCTTCCAATCTGAGCTATTCTATTAATTTAATAGCTACAGTAAATTTCTTCTAAAAAAAAAAAAAAAAATCCAAACCAGTTGTTCTCAATATCTCTGCATAGATCAAATTTTGAAAGAGACATAGAAAATATGAAGTGATTTCCTAACAGTACAATTCTTGATTGAAGTCAACTAGAAGGAAATTATCTTCACTCAGTTCATTTTTATGTTGAATGCTAAAGAGGGAAGAAGATGTACACTGTTACAGAAAAAAACAGCAGTTATCTGGCTGGGCAAATAATTTTGGTGGTCTCTGCCTATTCCTGAAATCCAAGGGCTTTCTTAAACACTTTTTTTAAAAGACTTGAAATATAAGATTTCTGTTCAAGAACTCCCGTCAACAGTTATTTGGTTAACATTTACTTGTAAAATTTCTTAAAATATTTTACTAATTTCACAAAATACTGAAGCATTCACAAACACTGAATATATGAAGTCTCCCCAGAGCCTTCTTTTCTCCATACTGAACAACCCCGACTCTCTCAGTCTGTCTTCACAGGAGAGGTGCTCCAGGCCTCTGATCATCCTTGTGGCCCTTCTCTGGACACGTTCCAGTGCATCCATATCCCTCTTGTAATAGGGGCTCCAGAACTGGACATAGTACTCCAGGTGGGGTCTCACAAGAGTGGAGTAGAGGGAGAGAATCACCTTCCTCGACCTGCTGGTCACGCTTCTCTTGATGCGGCCCAGGATACGATTAGCTTTCTGAGCCACAAGAGCACACTGATGGGTGCTCATGTTGAGCTTCCTGTCCACCAGTACCCCCACGTCCTTTTCTTCAGAGCCAGTCACTTCCCACACAGACACCAAATTATGCTTTTACATACTAACTTCCTTAAAAATGAAGGTAAAACAGATATTACTACTATAAAAATTTTACACGATGGTTTTTCATCATTACACTTATCTAAGACTAACCTGGTGGTAGCACTCTGTATTTCTTTCAACACTGGCAAGTTCTTGCAACTCTTGAGATGGATCAGCACCAGGAGAAATAATTATCAAGATGGGCTCAATTTCCACAGTCTCTCTATACAGACGTTTCAAATTCAGAGGCAATGGAGATAATTCTTTTATTCCTAGAATTATAATTATTATGGAAATAAAGTGACTACACAGTATAACGTGCTTCAGTAAACACTTTAGAGGTCATTGAGCTGTCAAAGGTCTGTTCAATGGAGACCATAAAACTAGTCCAACAAGGAGAAAAAGATCCTTACAAGACACAGGTAGAAGGTACCCTACATTAATAAGAAAATGATTCAAGCATCAAAATGGTGCCTGGACTTCCAGCTTGACTATTTGGAGTGTAGTCCTAAAAAAACCCCAGCCGAACAAAAAAAACCTAAACAAACAAAACCAAACCAAACAAACAAAAAAACCCCACAAACCTAAACAACCAAAAAACCCACGAACACACAAACCAAACAACCAACCTATCAACCAAACAAACAAAAAACACAACACACCACTAAACATACAAAAAGAGAGGGGCTGGAATATAAGAATGAGAACCTATGCTATTTGCTAATATTATATCCACATAGAACAATATTATATTATATATATATTGTAATTTTAATATAACAGGTGAGGTTGGCAAAGGCTAGTATGAGGTCTGAGTTCTCTGCATGTATCTGTACAGAGACTCCAACATGCAACTGAACAGATAAAAAAAAAAAATCACTATCAATCAAAATGCTTTAAAGCAATTGAACTAAACAAGAGTAATACTGGAAAATATTTTCATTTTACATTCATTAGGCGTGCAGAAGTAATATAAGCAGAGATTGAGGCTGTAAAGCAATTGATATGGGCAGCTCCTTTGATGAGTTCTGCTGCTCACTAACAATAAACACTAAACTCTAGAAGATCCATAAAATGACACTGAAATGGAGGTAGGGCTGTTTGGCGATTGACTGAAGCATGCTCAGTGAGGAGGACTCTTCAGGGACTCTAACTGTCAGAATCTCAAAAGTGCCTGACAAACATCTGCAAGGTTTTTTTTCTATGAATCCTGCATTGGCCAAATTTGGATGTATTTTCAAGAGGCCTGAAAAAAGCTTACTCTTTGAGTAAAAGCTGCCCAGCATACCAGCTTTCTAGTCATTTCTCCCAACTGAGCTTATACTAATATTTTTCACAAATACAAGCTACTCCAAATTTAACATGCCCCTCACTAACATAATAAATGGAAATAACTAAGCTATTGTCAGAGAGGGGAGAAAGAAAAGATAAATTAGCTAAGCAAACAAGAAAAGAAACTATATATAACTAGAGATTGATTTGCCTTTTTCCAACTGCTGTCGTAATTCAAGCTATATGAGTCACTAAGAAATAAAAGAAAAATATCAGGAAGTAGAGTACAACAGCATTCTCTAGGGTAAGAATGTTTATTTTAGTTAGTTTTTATGAAAGTGTTTACAATGCTGAAAATGACAGTATTATGCCTATAATTAGAAAATGAAACATCAAATGTTTCTTTTCATGGATGAGGACCTCAAGAAAGAGGTACTTCTGATGCATTTTGATATTTGGGATATAAAACACTGTCTTGCAACTTAAGTTTTGTCTCATCAAATCCCTCTCTACTAAGTTGTATTCACTGTAACTGTATTTCACTGTTGAAGTATCAAAATGTGTTTCCATATTAATTTAATATAAATATTAAAACAGTACATAAAGCATTATTAGAACTTAATCACTAGTTACATAAGCAATAAAGATATACTGAGAACCTTAACACCAAATTTTAGATAAAGGTTTTATTAAAATTAAGGTTTTGGAAAGGTAAATTTTAAGTTTTATTAAATTCTATTTCAATGAAGAAAATTTTGAAAATCTACACTGCCGTTTCAAGTCCTATGAAAGACACAGCACTAAAACTATCTGTTGAAGTCAACAGGCAGCAGAGATGCATCATTTAGAAAATTAATAGGATGTAAGGCTTCTTCCATAAAACTGTTTGGTTTTTTTAGAAATTTGGACACAGTGTTTAGAAAAAGCACAGCTATGCACAAGGTGCTTTTTCTTTTAAGGAAGCTCAACAGAACTCAAATATAGAAAAACTACAGCACAGCCCTGTCTATTCCTGGCCATTATGGCCAGGATTATGTCTAGACAACTGAAAAAAAAAAAAAAAAAGACTCCAGTGTTTTCAGGTTAAATCAATAAGAATTTCTATTCCAGATTACAACTATGCAGTCAGACTAGGAATTCCTGACGTATTTTTCTGCCTCCATATTCCATTCTGATAACCTAACATATATATACAAAGTTTAGCACAGGATGCAAACTTCACAATTTTACATTCATTATAAACTGAAAAAGCTTCCATAAAAATCAATGAACTACTTGTCACAAAACTCTGCTGAAGCCAGTGCAATTAAACTACTTTACAGCATCTGGAACTTGAATTCAAATTGCTTGTTAAAATTCCTTCTGGTGGTGATCTGTACACAGGGACACAATGCACAAGAATATCCGTTTAAGTATTAGCACTATTAGTAATTCCAATACAGAAAAAGCAGGAGAGATTCAGTGTTTTGTTGTGGGTCTTTTCTGGTTTTTGATTGGTTGGTTTTGGTTTTTAGTTGGGTGGGTTTTGTTTCTTGGGTTTGTTTTTTTTTTATTTTGGCAAATAATTTTATTTTGGCCTAGATGCAATGTGACCATGAGGCTTCTGGTCTACTTTAAAAAAAATAGTCTGTGAGAATAAAATACAGACTTGTTTAGCCTGCCCTGATTTTCTTTCCGTGTATCTCTATCTCTGATGTAGCCAGACTCAGAAAAATAAGTTAAAACAGATATGAAAAAAGCCCAACTCAATGAAAAATATGGACTGATTTGGGAGTATACTGTCAGGATGATTTTTGCCAGCATGGTGCATTTCAGTATAGCATGTAAAGTAATAAAATAAGCCATACTTTGGGTACCCACAAAGTAGATTTATAGAAAATTCTTAGGAATTTTATCTTCAAAAGAAATTATTTAATCCCCTTTCATCCATAAACTCAAAAAAATATATGTAAAAGTTGAAAAAAATGAAAAATATATCTGCGTAAAAGAGAAGTGGAAGGCTTTCTTGTAAGCTGTTACAGCTCTTTTGGAACTCATTTCTCCTCAGAGAAAAACAGCCAAAGGAAATTTGAAACTTAGCACTTCATCTTTGAACTAAGTAAAACAGTTTAAGAAGTTTCAAGGCAAGGACCCTGAAAAAGGCATGGTAGAAAAAAAAATATGAAAACATATTCATACAAGCATGACCTCTCATTAGTTGGGAAGAGCTAGTCATGTCTTATGACATGATCACAAAATAAAATCTCATTCATATATGCATGAAAAATCTCTGGATGAAACCGTGACAACAAATGGAGTCAATGGTATTCTGCCTTGCTCAGTGAGGCTGTGGTTTCATTCATTAAAAAACATTCCCTTATGGAATGCCTCCAAAAACCTGGTATCAAGATAGACCTAACCAATTTATGTAATACGTTAAGATTTCGAAGATAGTAACTGGGTGAATAAACTTACTCTGGATTCAGGTCTCTGGTGGGCTTTAAGCCACACATACTGCAGATTGCATTTGTCATTTGATTCCAAGAGGCAGCAACATTGTCAGTGTAGGACCTGTACACTCATTACTATTAAAGTGCCCTCTCTAACTACCAATAGATGTTTGACAGAGCCAGTTAACCTTCTGAAAATACTGGCCTTGGTGGCAGACATGGAACCAATTGACTAACAAATAATGTCCATAAACAGAGCATACAGAGAAACATAGGACAAAATACATTTAATAGTCACGTGAAAACACAACCTGAGAAAAATTAACTTACCTAGGGTTTTACATGCAAAAAGAGCCATGGCACTCTGTAGCCTGTCTGGTCGGACAGCCTGGACCACAAGTATCTTAAAAAAAAAATACATTAAGGGGAGATGAGTTAATGAAAGCATATTGTGACAATTTAAAAAGCAAGACTCTTCTAAGAAGGATGAATTCTTTAAGCTTCTCTTTAGAACAAAGTTATTTTCCCTGAATCACAGCTATCTGATCATTCTTTTCCAAGATAATCTAATGTAATTGTTCTTTTGTGAGTAGCTTGTCCTATTAATAGAATCAGAAGATAGATCTGTATCTAATGTCTATTTATAAGCTGGAACATTTTTTAAAATGTTTTAGAAAAAAGGTAGCTATTGGGTAGCTAAAATGACAGAAAACAAACCTAGCTTTATATTCCAGACTTGTATTTAGGCAGTAACATCCTAACATGAATAGCATTTCTGATTTCAGTGTAGTAATACAATAAAAT
>JAAGNO010008393.1:30343-49219 GCA_033439905.1 Ceryle rudis | reverse complement strand
ATTCCAGACTTGTATTTAGGCAGTAACATCCTAACATGAATAGCATTTCTGATTTCAGTGTAGTAATACAATAAAATAATTGATTTTGAAACAGTTTTCTTTGTTTAAGCACCCCTTTAGAGTTTTACATCTAACTTATTTTTCTCAGACATTTTGACTTAGTCCTCCTTGATCTGCAGATGCTTTTACTTTTCTTCAAAAGACAACAGAACATGAACAGCTAATCAATTTAGATACAAATTAAATTAGTAGTTACCCTATCAGATACCTCTGCCTCAAGTAAACTCCCTGCAAATATTCAGGGCAGACAACCACAGGCAACTAATGCAGCTGCAGTAGAAATGACTTCTTCAAATCACCACCCTTCTCCTACCCTCTTACTTGCAGACCTGTAAACTACACTTCTGAACCTACCATCACACTGTACTTACCCAGTCTGGAATATCTGTGGTAAGAAAATACTGCTTTTCAAATTTGAGATTACACTAAAAGCTACTGTGTTATTTTTAACTTCAACATACAGTTTGAAAGAAACTAATCTGAGTGCCATATAAATATATCCAACTAGTTCCAGTATATTTCATCAACAGAAACATTCTTAATACTTTTGATACAAGGATCTAGCTAGTAACATGCTGTTCATTCCAGATTTATTTTCCTATAAATGCAGAATTTGTATTACAACATATTGCACACAAGAGCACTGCTCTTCTGCATTTCATCAAATCAAACATGACTCAGAAAAATTCCTTTCCAAAAAAGGTTTGCTCCTAAATTCCATGCATGCTATTTTAGAAATTCTCCTCGTCCATAAAATCTCCAAAGAGAGAACATCTAAGAGCCAAGTAGCAGGAAACTACACTGTCTTATAATCCACCCCTTCTTTGGATAGGCCTTCATTTTATGTGAAGTGACTTCAAATGAAAAATTACATCATCCTTTGAAAGTAAGTAATGACACTGTTTCTTCCATAAACACAAGAGGATGACATTTTTCTCTTCCAGAAGAGAAGGATCCTGTTGTGGAGGAAGGAACTTGCCCCTCCAACATTCTTCATGAGTTCCTTATGAAGCTTTCAGGCAGAGTGGTTATTTCATGACTACTATTCAAAAAAGCAATGGCTGCTAGTGACTGAAAAACCACAAACCGCATATATTTGCACATTTAATGATGAACTAAACAAGCTGACAAATTTTGCAGTAACAAACCAACCATGAAGGAATTTTAATACCTGTTCATAAAACTAATTCTGTGAATATTAATAGTTTGCTGCCTTACAGGGTATGCTCAGTTGCAGGCAGTATGGCAACACAAAGACTCAGGCAACAGAGAACTAAATATGTATTGTAGAAAAAATAAATAAATATATATCATTAGTCTAAATACACTAGTTAAGCTGTAAGACAATGTAGACACTGTCACTGCTTATAATTCAACTAAGCCTGAAGCCTAAATTCCCAAGATGTAAAACTTACTGTCAATGCTGAACTCAATTATTTTTAAATAACTTAATATGAAACTTTACCTGCTGAAATAAGGAAATTCTTTTTACAACAGTAGATGGAAAGTCTTGTTCACATACAGAGCTCTGAGAAAAAGTATGCCACAGACCTTCATCTTCAAAGCACAGTGTCTGATAGAGACCTGGCAGAGAAATCTAAAAAACAAATAATGTATATTAAACAATAAAGAAGAACAGCCTTTTGGTTACTGTATATTTTAATTAATTTCCAAATACCAATATGAACCTAAACCTGTAAATACTTGTACAGATCACATAATTTAATATTATCCTTGTAGTTAAAGAAGAAAAGAGTAGCTTTTAAATTATTTTTTACCTATTCCGTGCAAATGCTAAATCTGTATTTGCTCTATATTTTTTGTTTAAAATTTCAGGGTTCTTTGTTTTTTTAAATCTGAGCTCTACCAAATTATACTCCTTTCCTTTAATCATGACCAAGCTCTTTTTCCATGAGTACTTACTAATGATTTACCCAGTTACTCACTTTCTGTTTGTTGAAACTTGAAGAATCATCTTGCCACATTAGTGCAATTGTTCCTGGCTTAATTTGAAATTACTTGATCTGAGCAATAACAAACTGAAATATCTTTAAAGATGTGCTTGGAAATCTGATAAGTAGAAAACTAGTTTCCCAATTAACAGTTTACGGTATGTTTTTCTATCTGTAGAAATTGTATTACTTTGTGTAGGCTTATAGTATTTTCTAATCTCATTAAGATGATAGGTTCATTCACATGCACTAAAATTCATTCTTTGATAGGGTAGAGATGCACATGAAGAGACTCAGAAAAAGATGATAAAATTTAAAAATAAATCAGGTGTTGCTTTGGTTTTGGTGTTTTGTTGTGGTTTTTTCTTTTTTTTCCCCCCAAGTGAATATATATCATACCATGTCTTCAGAAAGATAGAATAAACAGTTTAAAAATAAATTATTTCTAGCTGACAAATAGACATTTGAGTATTCAAGTCCAAATTATAATTTGCTAAAACCAAGGGTTTTCTAAATTCAATTCAAGCCACCGCATGATGTATACCTTCAAAGATGCTACTGCCCAGGCTCGGTCCTGTTCTATCCAAGAGGGAATCTGGTCACGAACACTTCTTTGTGAATCCTTATTGAAGCAAGTTACATTACACATATAAGTTACACACATTTTTCTGAAGCACTATATTCAGTAATAAGATTGTGAAACCCATATTTTTAATAAAAACAGCATTCACAACAGGAATCTTTCTGTGGTCTTTTGCTAAATTCATAAATGGCACACTAAACCAAAAGCTAACAGTGATTTGCCTTTGAGATATACTGTTTACATTAATATTTGCTTAACCACTTGAGCCTGAAAATATTTTATCATTTAGAGTATCTCCATGACACGCTCAACTCTTGCTTTTAATAAAACAAGTAATACAAATGATTGGCAAATTACATATGCAACTGACTTCAAAAATTAACTTAATTGCATGTATTCACAGTCACGAAGATGATGGTTCTTCACACACAGGGCAATTCTGGGGAAATTCACTAGGCAAAGCATCATTTCTGGACGCCTCTGCACTGGTAAAGTTTGGCCACAGCTATTTTTCTGCTCCTTAGATGTTGAGTGTGGAGGAAATTCCAAGGATGAACAACATAGCTTAAGGTTCACTGGAATCTCTATACTCACTATATCATTTCTTCATAAAAAAAAAAAATCTTACAGTACCCATTAACCAGTCTGTCAATCTCTGTATGGAAAAGCACCTGGATTTCTCAATCATTGATTAAGAGTAATCTTAAACGTCCAGCCGAAAAAAGGAAAGCCTTCTTGCAAAAGGATGACTCGGACATGAGTCATAAACTCTGACCACAGAAGTAGAAAACTGGGAAGTAACTGTAGGAATAAACTTGAGGTGGGTCTGCAATATACATTACAGTTACAATAGGGTTGAATCATGTATGTCCACAATCTTTCAAAAATTTTATGGGTTGTGTGTTACGGGGCAAAGGTAGGACTGGTGTTAAATTCCATTACACAGTAAGATCTCACAGAGCTTGAAAATGACCCTCAGTAAAAAAAACATCTTGACAATAATTAGGTTCATTAACATTTAACTGAATTATAAAGACTCCATAGGGATGAAGAGGGACTTTTATATTCACATTGACATGCAAAACTTGGAGAGTCATCTGATGGCTAGAGAAGCTGAGAATTTAAGGATCTTTTAGCAAGCTGCTGCCTGAGTAAGAAAACCTGAGTAATACATTGTGGTTTAAGTCACTTGCCATTTCCGCCAGCATGCACGTGAACAC
Organism: Ceryle rudis; assembly: GCA_033439905.1. NCBI lineage: Eukaryota > Metazoa > Chordata > Aves > Coraciiformes > Cerylidae > Ceryle > Ceryle rudis. The sequence goes on along the minus strand of JAAGNO010008393.1, from coordinate 45,404 downwards.
AACTGGTGTCATGGTTATTTTAAAAAGAAGGTACTCACACATTGTCTTGTGCCACTGAATGTACAAGATACCCTGACAGACTCCTAAACAAGGCTAAAGGTTAAAAGTAATTGTGAATTATGAGAACTGCAGCTAAGCCTGATGGCAATATGCTAGCCTGACCCTGAATGAAGGAGAAGAGGATATTAGCAAAAGAAGAGGCAAAGACTTGAGCTCATGATTCCTCACTGGGCTCATGTTTCCTAAAAACACATTTGAATATTTTTGTTCAAAGAAGGGCTATAATGGATAAGACTAAGGAAAGCTTAGCTTTTTTTCATACCTTTTTCTACTGGAAGGTTATTTGGAAAATATATAGATTCAACAGAACTGAGGGACACTTAGTAAAGTACAGTATATTTGGTCAGGCATGCAAGAAAAGCTTCTTAAGCTAGGTCTGTCACCTAGGAAAATATAAAATAAAAATCTGAGACTGGGGAAAAAAAGACCATTACAGTCAGCAAAGTGTGTGGACAATTCCATCAGTTCACACAAAAAGTACACCTCATATGATACTGGGAGAAAGAGGGATTCAGAAACACTGATTTTTAGTTACAAGAAGGCTTACAATCTCTTCAAACATAGCTGTTGAAAAAATAAATTGTGATCCAGGTAACAGAAAAATTAAAAAAAAAAAAACCAAAAGGCAACAAAGGTTGTTGCAAAAAGTTATACAAATTAGAAAATTAACTGCCATGTTCAGAAAATTCAGAAAATTTTTATGCTTTTATATTACTATGTGAGAAGTTATTGCACCTTTAACATATGAATACAATTAATTAAACAATATTATAAAAACATAACTTTAACTTTTCAGTATTTAAGTAAATGTTCCGTATTTAAAAATACACAAATAAGTGCAGCTTACTGATTTTCTTATGGTATCTCCAATGATCACACCTGTAAAAGTTTCCCATTCCTACAGGGGAATAAATGAACAACTCAGTCACAAGACACCTTTAAGAATAAAGATCAATATGCAGTAGCATGTAGGCAAAACAGGAAGATAAACAAATTAAAGCCTATATTCTGAAATAATTGCAAGACATTTTTTAATCATTTTAAGACTGATAAGTATAAAAAAAATACTAGAAATAACATAATCCTGCTTCTGGAGATGGTGAGAAATATATTTAAAATATGTTCATGAGTATTGAAATTTTACATAATCAGTATCTATAATTCCATGATAAAGAATTCATTTTCTGTTGTTAAAGAAAACAGTGAGATTCCAAATGGAAAAGTCTATCAACTAGTACTACTTTTATACATCTTACAGAATATCTTTTTGCACCCATCAGTCTGAGTCTTGAAACAACTCTCAAATGCAAACTGATGCTCCTCTCCCAGTTACAAAAACAATGCGCACGCCAAAAAAATACATGAAGGCTCCCAAGTATTAAAACCAGAAATCAGGTAATATTTTCATGAAGAAAAACTGAATATGTAGAGACATGTAAAACTATCTCAGAAAAATCTATATGTATTGATTCAGAAAGAGAACTTCTCTACTAAAAGCCAAGGCATTCCATAGTATAATGTCAAAGTTGCATCATAAATTTCTCATCACTACGTAAAAAAAATCATCAGTACAAAAGGTTGAGCTCTTTTAGAATGGGGACTTAAAATACTAAATACTCTAGCAGCATAATAAGCAACTTCTAGCCACATCACATTAAAAGCTTTAAAATAACTAACTTTAAAAGAATAATCACTTCAGCTTCATTTCCTTGATAAATATTTTGCACAAGCAGTCTTTTCTTAACAATTTAATTAAAATAACTTCTGCCTTTCAGAGAAGTAAGAAAATTATTGATATTATTTGCTTGTTTTAATTCTTGAGGATTCGGATACTGCAGCAATGTGCATTACATGCAACCTAGATTAAGCTGGTTAAGAGCTCTAATAGCTGATGGATTATTTATCTGATGTCAGTTTAACAATAGCAACTAATACAAAGCAGTATTTACAAATACTTCAGAAGGCTAGCCAACCAGCTTTTAATTTAGTCAGAAAACTATTTGCAAGTTGCTGCTTTCATGACTTTATAAACTCAAGAACTAGAAATATAAAGCAAGATATTTTCAGAAGCTGAAAAGAAATAATAAAGACGAATTAGGGATGTTCTAATAATGAAGAGTAGTCAACCAGACTGACTTTTTATCAGAAAGTTTCACTGCTGAAAGACTGTGGGTTTTCAATTAGTCAATATAAAACTACACTGCATTCATAACATCAAAAATTTTCCACCGACTTTTCTTAAACCTTATACTATCTACATCCTTCATGTAACCAAGTTCCATTACCTCCTTCAAATGTATTATCTGATTTTTACCTTTTACCCTGTAATGGACCCTCCTCTAACAAACTGACATCTACTACCATTTGATACTCCTCCTGATCTCCAGCTTCGAGTACAGAAAGCCGTAGCTTTGTCCCTCCATTCCACGTAAGTACTTCAGATAATGAAACGTGTTTTGACTTCGCTGATCAATCACATTTAAGCAATTATATTGAGTCAGTTGTGCACATTGTCCTACCGCAGACAGTCTTTAAGGGATTAATTTCACTACACTACAGCAACGGTAACTTTGGCATCTACATCTCAACCAGCTAGTCTAGTTTGCCTGTAAGGACAATGGAGAGAAGTAAGCAATTTTAGCACTAAACCATCTGACCTATTCTACAGAATTCATTTATGATTAAACTAATCGCTTCTTTGACAGGCCTGTTATTTTCCTGTTTCCTACAAATACAGCCCAGGACAACCTGTTTAGATGAATTTTAACAGGTGTTTAAATTTCAGTTTCAATCACCACTAAAAGTACCATTTTAGCAGAAATATGTAAATTCATTATAAACCTCTTGGTCTTGGGCAAAAGCGTTATCTAACACTCAAAGAAAAGAACATGTGTTACTGAGATGAGTGATGCCCTATTGAAAAAAGGGTTAGCAGTACTTAAGCTCTGCTGCAGTTTTGGGGGGAATACAGTAGCCTCTAAACAACAGGTAAATTCCCCCTAAATTAAGCTTTTTCAAATTCAGCTTCATTCAGAACACTATCAAAAATGTCATGTGACATGTCTCAATCTTTTGTGAACATGCTAATGATGCAACACTTGACTGAAAACTAAACAGACATCCATTTTTATTAAAAGTGGTTTGAACCTATATCAGCCGCATCCCACTATGCTAACAAAAGTACAAACTATTACAGTGAGTTCATCATTTCTTGGGCAAGCTACTATGGTGCAAAAAATTCAGTACTTATGTGATCAGAGAACAAAATACAATAAAGACACTCTGCAGAGTACACTTTTGAAGACAGTGCTCCAAATAAGGACATTAACAACCACTGGCACAGGGACCTCTTAGACACTGAAGAATCAGTGACTGAAATGCACAAAAGATAACATTACTTCACCTTCCAGGAAAACTTTTTGCTTTGAATACATTCAACTGCAGGTTGCAGAATCAGACTTTTAGTTAATTTCTCCCTAGGTCTTGCACTCCAGTACCAAGGCATGGTGCACAAACAACCCTTGGTCACAGCAAAACAGGTGTGCATCCATCACTTATAAAGGATTATCCATATTTAACTGGAAGGATGGGTAAATATCTAGCCACATGGTAGTGGGAAACACTGATACAGTGCCTGCAAAAAAACTGCAAGAACCCTCCACAAACATCTTTTTGAGAGCCCTATTTCAAAAGGCAATTATTTACCTACCTATCTCATGGTAATCTTCACTTCGAACCTAGTAAATACAATGTTGACATCCAAAAGTAGCTAACATAGTAAAATAGTAGCCTAAAATCCCAAGTTAATGGCAAAAAAGTTTTACATACTAATTTAATCCTCAAACTAAGTTTAAGTAAACCACTTCAGGATTTTTTCCTCTAGCACTTACATTCTCTTGAAAAAGTTCAGGATGAATTCCTCGTACAAAATGTAGAGCAAACATTAGCTGATCAGCCTGAAATAAAAACAGCAAAAAAATTGTAATCATACATTCATTAGAAGTAATCTTTTTGCCTTTTTTATAAATAACAAACTTTCATTAATAAAACACTTTTAATTATATCGTAGTGACATAATGACACCTATCCCAATTCAAAATTGCTATGCACCACTGCAACTTAGAGACAAACACTAACCCCAACTGTTTATTTAAGTACATCTAAATTCAAGTAAAAAAAAAAAAAAAACACCAAAACCAAAACAAACAGGTACTTGCTGTAAAGCAAACAAGCTAAACAGAATTCATTATCTTAAACTATGCATAGAAAATGCTTGAATTCTTATAGCAAGTTTTTGAAACAGAATTAAAAGAAAAAACATCATCATCTTTAGGAAGTTTGCTCATTTTAAGTAACTTCAGTTTAAGTAACTTCAACTGCATCTGCATATTGAGTAATACACGTGTATTATTTAATAATTTACATGGTTATTAGTTTCCAGAATCATGAGTGACTGACTGAAGGGACATATGTGGCTTAGAGACCATATCCTTAGTAGTTTCAATTGCCCTTGGAGTGACTGACCTTGAAAACTACCAAGAGAATGTATATAATTCAACTCAAATGAACTACAGATGCTTTAAACTGGATCTGGGTAACTGCAGAAATGCATGATGCAGCCACAACAAACGCTAGGCATGATTTGTATCTCTGTGGATACTGACATATAAAGTTGATCTATACTGCTTTAAATATTTCCATTTTTATTAATTCTTTGAATTCCATCATATGACACTGAGAATAACTGCCATGAAACAGCTAAAGTCCACACAATCCAACACTTTCATCCTCTCAGATAAGGTCTAAAAGCAAATCTAAATCCAAACTGCCTATTAGAATGCTCCCTATATGATTTAATATCCAAAATTTGAATGGGAATTGTTTGGAGGAATGCTAACGGGCCCAGGCCAAATCCATGGCAGCAACTACTTTGACAAATTAACAGTGCAGGTGGGTCAGGTCCAGTGCTCAGGAAAAATTCTTGGCACCACTTTACTTACTAGTATACATGAAGTCCATGTACACACAGTCATAAATATTAGCCAGTCAGACAAACAAAACTATCTTTTCCAATTCTAATATATTTTAAAAGGTATAAACTTGATTCAGCTATACCATTTATGAAGGCAGCAGCAAAGCCTCAGTGTCACAGCAGTCTTTAAAAATTTGCATGAATAAAAGGCACAATTAGCAGTGGACTGCTGATGGTGGAAGCAGCTTATTCATTCCGTCCATTATCAGAACACAACTGTAAGCCAGATGGAACATTAGCTTGAAGCTGCACAGTAAGACACTTTCAGTGTTTTGTAAATTCCCATCTGACCATTCAGTGAAAATCCTACCTACTAGAAATCTCTCTGTGACTTGCTTTGGAAATCTTTAGTCTTTTCTGATATATGAAAAAAGCTGCTAGTAAATAGTCACACAAAACTTTATCATGATATCTAGGTCAAAGATTCATATTTAGGAATGCTAGAAATAAGTGCAACCAGAATAATAGTGCTCTGAAGACTGCAAAGCCTGGCACTGGCTATGAAACCAGAATGAGGCAGAGATGAGGAGCCAGAGGTAAAGCAGAAATAGGACCAGACTGAAAACAGCCTTGTCCATTAGAAAACAGCTCTGTGGAGAAATGAGTGTAAGCAATCTTAATTCTGTCATATCCAAATTTTTAATCCTCCTCATTTTGCATGTTAAAAATTGCAAGTGTAAATTTTTGCATGTATTACATATGTACTGACACAATACTGCTTATTTGAAGTAGACCAAGTGTTGGCTGCCAGCAGAATACTTTATAGCCCAGTGCATTGTATAAAATCCAGAAAAATACAATTTTACCTTAAACAAACAACAACAAACGTAGTCATACACTGTATGTTTCAATGAGTCAATAAGCGAGTTGATTCTTTCCTCAGTATTACTTGAATTCTAAAAAGAAAGCAAATTTGAATTTCAAAAATTAACATCCTGAATTACTATGTTTAATGTTATTAAATAGCTATGTTGGTATTAAGCCTAGTTACTAAATTTCCAGCAAAATTTGGCTCAACTGAAGTAAACATTGTAGAAAATATACCCTATCTTACAGTCTAAACTTACAAGCTTACAGACTTAAGCTTACGGACTAAACAACTAAATATAAGAGGAGAAAACTAAAAGATAAAAGCAAAAATAAGATATATTTTAAAATATAAATAAATAAATGTGAGGGACATAACAGATACTATGAGTTTTATCAGAAGAAAAGTTCCTTTCTACCATAAGGGAATTTGAAGAGATAACTTAATAAAGGAGGGCAATTTGGATTCACAAGCTGATCTGACTAATAAGAAAGCAAAGCAGGAAAATAAAGAAGTTGAGCTTTAGATAGGTAACATAATGGTCAGGAAGAAAAGATATGATGGAGTGTGGAAGAACAAGAAGTTAGAAGCTCACGTTGTAAAAAAGAGGTAACATTAAAAAAAAGCCAAAACAAAACGAAAAACCAACCCAAACTTTAAAGAGGGCGAGTTCTCATAGTCAGAACCATATTGCTGGTAGTGACTGGAGCTGAAGGAAAGTTGTAAGCACAGATGCCAGAATAAAGGGGAATCCAAAAGTGACATGATAAAAGGCTGATGAATGCCTTTTTAAAGTGGAAACAGAGAGAAATATCATGAATTTCAGAGATGTTGAATAAAAAGGAAATGCATCATTACTCAGAGTGGGTTTTTAGATCTAAGAAGTGAGGTGACAAGATAAATCCAAAATTGTATGCTTCAGTAAGAATAGTATACTCGCCATTAGAATGCAAAAAAGTAAAAATTACATTTTCAACAAGACAAGCTGCATGTATGCTTACAAACTGTATAAAAGCAGATAAAGGATTAACCTTCCTTTAGGTAACTGGATCACATAGAAATATACCATATTAGATCAATAACTTATTTAAATAAAGCCTTTGGTAAAGTTATAATCAACCTTATTTTTCCTAATTCAACATAGACAAAGAGCAATTCTGAAATTACAAGTAGGAGTTACTTTGTTTTCAGGTGGCACAGCAATTTTATGATTTATATGTAACATAAGATCATTTAGAAGTCCACGTGCATGTATTCTGAACATCTAAAGCACAACAGTTCAGCATCATTACTTATTATACATTTCATCATCAGTTATTATACATTATTTTCTAAAAACATCCAAGCAGATAATAAATTCTAAGGATCAAAGCAGATTGATTCTTCTGCAGCATTAACAGCTTCAGGAAAAGAGAAAATACCTGCTCGCTTTGCAGAGCTCTTTGGAAAAGCCGCAGGAAAGATGCCAAACTAAAACGGTACATATTATTAATTTTGGACAAATCAGAGATAATGAAGTACATCTTGCTGGCACTCTCAGCTAAAGGTAAATAGGCATCCCTCTCCTGCGGATTGAAAAAAAGCATATATATGTAAAAAGCCAGTACATTACTGCCATCTGCTGGTTATTGCACAAATATTTATTCATTCCACCAAAAAAACCCAAACAAACAAACAAAAAAACCACATTCGGATGACACTCACTGCTTTAGAAAACCAAATCCTTCCCAATTCTTCAAATAGAGGGAAATGTGCTCAAAAATTCAACAATTTTTAAATTTTGAAATTGGTAGAAAGCATTTTTAGCAACAAATTCTTTAAATTATGAAGAACACTTTGGAAATTAATCCCTAGGGCACCGAGGCCTCTTCCCACCACAGAACACAACCCAAAATTCAATAAAAAAAAATTAAAATAAACAAATAAGAACAAAGAGGAAAACTCTGTAATACATTACCAAAACAGCATGCCAAATGAATAGTGTCATTGCTGTTGTTGCAATAGCAAGGGAAATATTATGAACATCCATATAAGCCATACTGTTTGCAATAGCAGATGGCAAAAAAAAAAAAAAAAAAAAAAAAAAAGTCAAACCCATTACTTGAAAATAAGTCCTTGGGGAAAATTCCTTTAATTCAAACCGGCAGCTAACTCGTGTTAACTCGTGTAGCTATCCAGCATGTGTAAAACAATGGAATTTGGTTACTGAAAATACTTTCTGTTCTTGCATATCCCAAAATCTTTTACTCCAGAAAACTAATTTAGTATTCTACTGGTCTTATGCTCCTGTGGAAGTATATATCCCCTCAATACAGAAGATGACAATTTTCAGCAGGAAAAAAAAAAAAAAAAAGAACAGCAATAAAAGATTAAAATGTTCTTCTACCTTATCAAGGGAACTCTGAAGTCTGTGAGATTCAGCAAGTGATTCTTGGATGAGCGCACTACTTGCTTTAGTCTGATTCAAAGATTCAATCAGATCCTTATTTTCTAGTATATTGCCTTGTGACGTTGCAAGTGTCTGTTAAGAAAAAGTCATCTATGTTACATAAAAAAACCCTCAACCTGTAAACCTGTACATATTTCGGAATCACTGAATGCATCAATAGGTAGTTACTCCAAAAACAGAGCTGCTGTTTTAAAGAAGCATAGAAAATAAAACCCAAGAACAAAGTACAAAAGTACAGAATGCTAACTTCTGAAACTTCAGTTGTCAACAGGCTTTTAAGAATGTTTTCTATGATCAGAGCCTTACACACTAATATCTCCATGATAAACATAAATTAGTTTTTTCTTCTATGTAACTACTAATTTAATCTGAAATTGGCAACTTGTAATGACTTCCTGTACCCTGTCATTCATTAACTCATTTTCCTTCAAAAACATTCCAAGATCCCCTATACAATTTAGTTTTTATTTCCAGCTTTGATGACTATTCACAATTACAATTATTTTAATTTTGTAATTAGAGATCCCTTCAAAATCCTTGACATTACCCTACATTTTCCCCAAGTTCTCCTGTGCAAACAATTTAACTTCTAATAGAGAGTAGGAAAAGCTTGAATGATTCACTAGTAATTAAGGGGTTTTACTAAACTTCAGTAAATAGCCTTCAATACAATTTTTTAGTCAGACACCACCACAATATCGGCTTCTTGTGAGTTAAGTTAGTTCTGAACAACTACCTGTAGGACAGCATTATCAGGATATTTGGACAGAGACGTTCACGAGTTAGAACAGCATCTCTATGTGAAAAGAGTTTTGGACAAGGTCATCTGTTTTTTTTTCAAGGAGTGCTATGAGGAATGATAGTGCCAGGTATGAGATGGCCACAGCATGTATGTCTTTACTCCACGGCTTTCAGACGAAAACCATTACAGGAGTTCAGAGGGAATGCTAATGTTGCTTTAGGATTAACTTGAATTTAACTAACTGACTTCTTTGTTGATAAAGCCCATGTAAGTAGCACCTCTGAGTTTCCACTGAGCTTTAGCTTTCTTTCTTCAGGGTCAAAGAGTATGCTGATTTCAGTACCAATACAAGTACTGTAATTGAAACCAGCCTCAGTGTTAATACTCTTTGGCCACTTTTTGTTGCAGATATCTTAGGCATCAATTACTTGAAATTTTGCACTTGACAATTCAGATTTGACAAATGTCTCAAAATATTTCACATTTGACATTGGACTAGATGATATCCAGAGGTCCCTTCCAACCCCTGTCATTCTGTGATTTTGGAGTTCCAAGATCGCACATGAAGTCCATCCTAAGAAGTGGACATTTTTTTCTTGCATCTTTGAACTCTCAGCTACTGGTAGACATTAGGATGCTAAACAAGGATCAGTTCTGAAGATGAACTTTTCCCTCTGCCTGTAAGAGAAATCTGCCCCATCAGAGTTCTAAGAAAGGTTTGAGCTTCATATTTGAGACTTAATAGGGAGTTAAATAGGGACAGTAAATATAAAAATTCAAAACTCATTAGGCACTTATATGTAAAATTCTAAAATTGAACTATAAGTGTCCAGTCTAATACAGTTCAGCTTATTAGTTTTTGAGGAATCTGTAAAAATGATTACTTCTCCTCAAGTACATTGTGCAAGATACTACAAAGTTCTAGGACTCGGCTACAGACTGAAGGTTTTGAGGCAGCAGGTCAATTTCTGCATCTATAACATTTTAGAAAAAAAAGGAGTATTTGAAGATCCACCCCTAGGGGCATGACATATGGTTTCTGTAAAATCCATGGCAAAATGCAAATAAAAAAGAAAACAGTCTTCTTCCTTGGAAGCTACCTTTCGTTATAGGGATGTACAACTACTTCTGAGTATAATTACTTTCATTAAAATAAAATGTTAAACTGAAAATTAAGATTAATTTTAAATACAAGAAAAGAAAATGTTAGTTATAAAGAATATTACAGTTTGTTACTAATAAGAAAGAACTGTGGAGGTTTAAAGTTTTACATGTCTCAACAAATCTTTCCATATTCTACTGGGATTTTTTCTTTCAGGTTTTTTCCTTTCAAAAAACAGAATCATTTCTCAACTTGAGAAAATATCATCTGACATGGTTCACAAGCACAAAATCATGGGGTTTTTTTAAACTCAGGATTTGAAAAAGAATTAGTATTATTTTTAACAGTTTTCTCTTTCTTAAGGCATGAAAATTAATTTAATTTCTAATCAGTTTAAACCAGCCTATATCTGGCCCAACAATTCACCCACTTAACTTCGACAATGCTTAATGTATTGAAATACTACCACTTCATGACAAATACACATATTTTACCTCCTTTACTCTTCCAACATCCCCGGGCAAATAATGCTTTTATTTTCTCAAATCAAAAATTCTGACAACTCATTATTCCACTTTCACCATCTTCATTCAAACACATAAAAATATTAACACTACCTTATTGACTTAACAGATATAAAGGAGGTAAATTTATTTTACCTCCAAAAGAGATTCCTCAAGCTTTGCTAACTGTATCTTCTTTTCTTCTTCTTGTTGCAACAGTTTTGTCTTCTGCTCTTCCAAATCAGGCTTTTCATGCTGAATTGTTAATGCCAATAGCTAAAAAGCAAGATTATTCAACAGGATAAAAAAAACCAGTCTAATATTTCATAATACATATTCATTAATTATATGGCATACTACACATTTATTAATCATACAGCAGTATAGAGTCTGTATTTTTGCAAGTAGACTTCTGAAGGGCTACTCCGTTGCCCCAGACATCCAACAGCTTTAAATCTGTGTAGACATCCAGGATATCTTGCAGTGGCAAGCATAACCCAGGAACTACTGTGAACCACGTCCTTTTGTATAACAGCAGATGCAAGCCAGGTGAGAAGCTCAAGGACATCTCAAAAGGCACTGGATCACTTCATTGAGGACACTGATTCACACCCTTTTATGCTGAGACCTAAACCTTTGCACCTGAATCTGAACCACATCTGTGTTTAAATAATTGGCAGGCTTTGTTAGTGTATATACATCGGATATAAATATATATGCCAGATATATAGTGTATATATATCAGATATAAAAAGAAGTAGGTGAAAGAAAGCACAAACTGGAAAGAATGGCAGTGAATTTCTTTCCAGCAAGTCTACCAAAAGTCAAACCCCTCTCCTGCGACAGAGAGAAAACAAGAAACTTGGGGGTGGGGCAGTTCTGTATTTCTATTTAGAAGATATCAATTCATTTGGTTACATGTCATTTCCCTACCTCCAGCGGAGGGAAGAAATTCATATAGTTATCCATGCTTCACATTTTGAATTGTATTTTATTTATCAAAACCTTATCTACATTCCATTCTAAGCCTCTTGCTAGCTGGAAAAAAAATGTTTCTTACCAAATAAAGGGGTTTTTTGCTTCCCTTAATTAATAAAAAAAAAAGAAGAGGTACTTTTTTTCTCTCTCTTCCACTAGTACAGTACATTTTGCTTCCTAAACATTATATAAAAACCCTCAAAAGTTACTAGCATTTTGGAGGAGTTTTTTGTTTTAATTACATTTTTCCTGTACACAAAGTATCTCAATATTATTGTTACTCTCTAAGTGGGACACTGGAAAGCAGTAACAGAAATGTTTCCATGGTACCACAAATGAATCTGGAACAGAAAAGAGAAGCTTAGGAATTAATCTGTTGCAACTGAAGTCAATGAGATTGCTTCTATTTTCTGTACTTGAGTCACTACTTGGTTTCAAAGTGCATAAAGCCAAGATTTTAAAATTTAAATTTAGTTTCAGCATCAATTTTACCATTTCTATTTGTGTGATAGAAAATATTTCCATGACCCTTAATGCAAAATGCACCATAGGGCTTCTTCCAGAAGCTGGATGCAGCTGTGAATGTTTGTGATACATGTATTGTTTCTATTCTAAATGCCTACCTGTCCTCTTAAGCCACTTCCTGTTGTGGTAAAGTTTACTTCTGTAACAATAGAAGCAGCATCAGGTGGAATGAAGGGATTTGGGTTCCTTGTTGATAGAAAAAGGCGGAACTCTTCATTATAATCAATCATTTTTTCACCTATTTGTACAGCATAACGGGGTCCTGTAAATAATAAACAGATGTTACAGTCACTCTGATTGGAATATTCTAGAATTATCTGAAAATAATGGTATTCATGCAATACTCTATAAAATCTATTTGCATCTGTTGGTCATAAAATGTATTTATAAATTGTTTGCAAAGAAAAATAAATTTTAAAAAAAAAGTAAGGAACATAACTTATCCTGCATTGTTAGACAAAAAAATGCATACCACAAAACCCTTAGGACTAGTGTAAAAAAGTCACAGAGCAAGAATATTTAATACACCAGGGTAGCTTAATTACCCTTATCCCTTATAAAAAGCTTAAATAGCAAAAAATGGACATGAAGTAAAACTAATACTAATGACTCTTTGGAATCTTCAGACAATGAATAGGAGACAAAATACCACAGAAGCTGCATTGTAAAATCCCCCTTTTGTGTATGAAACCTATCATAATTTAAACATATTCAATTACATTTCCACATAGGTATACCACTCTACCAAAACATAGTAGCCATAATTACATATTGGCTCACTAAGATGGTTCAACATGTTCTGAATGTGATCCAAACCCATTAGATTTCTTCTCTGGATCCACATTTATTTGTAGAATGCTGATATTGCTGTACGATCACAATTTTATTAAAATATTACTTTATATTATAATGGTTATAGAAGAGTCTATGAAACTAAAGATGCTGGTGTATCTAATCATTAGATTGAAAAAAAAAATATTCCATTAAGAAATAGTCCATAAATCTGTCTTATTATAAATGCATTTAATCACAGTATGAAAAAAAGCTATTAATTTATTAAATGCCTGCTCTCATGGTTTCAATCTCTGTTTACACTTCTAATATTTTGATATTTCTCAATATGCCTGTCACAGAATGAAGCTATGTATCGCGTCTCACCACTCTCCTTCCACCACAGGTTTCCATTCTAGTGGGCTCAGAAGAGAAGAGACTCAAACAATCATACAACTAGATTAAGATTTTGCCTTCTGATACTAAAAAAGGAAGAACTGAATTATAAGAAGAAAAGTTTCAAAGTGAAAATTTCCTTTCCAGAGAAATTTCTGAGGTGGCAAAGTTAGGTGCTTCTCTATTTTTAGGAGTAGGAGTGGATCAGAAATGTTCTAAGTATAAATCTCTTGCTAAAACACTGGCAGAGATGCAAATCACATACCAATGTTGCTTCAGTGCTAAGGATCAGAATAAATTTTAGCCCTATTCTGTAAAAACGTCAAACGGAAAATGGAAGCTCTACAGAGAAAAATTTATTGCAATATATATTCACATTATTCTTAACATTTCATTCCAAGTAATGAATAGAGCTATAGTCATCAGAAGCGAAACAATCCAGATTGACTGCCACCTCCACATTTTGACAAAGAGAAGGAGTGCATGCTTGCTTGAGAAGTGACTGAAGAGATTCAAACAGTAACCCATTCTCCCTTTTCAAAACAATCCCTAGTTTGGGCTTATACAGACCTAGAATTAACTTACCTCACAAACGTGCAAAAGAGGATGCCTGAGTGTAATGAGCAATTGCCCTGAATATACTAGTATAATTTAATCTGCTTTCTCCACAGTTCTCCAAACCTTTTAATCTCAATTCAATTCCTTGAGCAAAGTCTGTTAAAACGCCTGTAATACTGTATCTCTGCTTTCCAAAGTTCAGCACAAGTTAGTGGGGAAAAAAAAAAAAAAACCAAAACAAAAAAACCCTAAAACCGAACTTTCTACCTAGCCTTCTACAGTTCCCTGAAGTCACCACTTTGGTGGTGCTCTCCATTTCACAGAGAATAAACATGCAAGCACCTCTGTAATGGAACAATGATTTAAACTAACAGTTTACTGTTAGTAACTCACTAAACAGACCTTTCCAATATAAGAGATAAATGTATCTAAAAACTCTACAGCATTTGATTTATTTTTACCATGCATTTATATTTAAAGAATTACTGCTACCTCACCTACTATCTGCTATTGTTATCCCAATGTTAGATGAAATGACAGCAGAAAGGCGTCTTGAGCTATTTTCAGTGCCCAAAGTTCATACTGTAAATTACATGCCCAGGCTGTGGTACATGCTGAGGAATTAACACTTCTAGCAGAGATATAATTACCAAAGATAATGTAAATATACTCTAATTACAATAATTTAGAAAGTATAAAAAACATACTTTGTTTTATTTTTTTAATCCACTCAGTTCTTCTGATATAATTTCAAAATATTCAACATAATCCAACATAACTCATGCTGAGATACTTGTATCGATTTACTATTTATCTTTGCTAAACTTTCAACACAATTGTTCAAATGAGCCTTTTTAAAGCAAGTAAAACCAAAGCAGTTATATAGAGTACCTTATCTCTCCAAGCAGAGATAGTGTAAAATGTAAATGGTGGGGTTTTTTTTTTCTTTCATTGCATCAGTTAGGGAAACTCCTTTCACCAAATTCCACCATGTCTCTGATCTCTATGACCCCTCTGCCACAGGAACAGACCTGTGTGCCTTCTTTAGTTTCAGACTAATGAAAGAGAAACAGCAACACCAACATTCTAAAATTATGATTTCTAGCTGAACAACCAGCTGGTCTATTTAAGGCCAAC
>JAAGNO010008393.1:0-24231 GCA_033439905.1 Ceryle rudis | reverse complement strand
AAATAATCAGTATTGATTCCTCAGGTTATGGATGGTCATAAGACTATGTCATATCATTTTGATCCTAAGAAGAAACCAATTATGCTTGGTACATGACTGAAAAAAGAAGAGCTCCACCTGTCATAAACCAGCATGAGTTTCACTGACAGACTAAGTTTTAAGCATAACTGCAATGTTCATTTCTCCCTGACACACTTCAGCTGAGACAGGTATTTTATGATTGGCAAAAAAAATATCCAAGGCATAGCTTCCAAGAAAAAACAAATAGTGCACACTTACTTTTTCTGTCTCAGGGTGAACATTTCATTACCTATGGATGAGGTACAGTTTCTTGTCTCGTTTGTTTTTAATAAACTTCAATTCCTCCTTGGCAGCTTTACTTCCAACCAACACCATTGGAATTAAGAACATTTATTTTGTAACAGTGTCTAACTTACGCTTCCAAGCCAGCCTTTTCTTTTTCCAAAGGCTGAATTCGTTCTAGGACATGGGAATACTGGACATTGGCATTCACCCAAGCTGCTAATGGAGCAGCTGCAGCACTGGCTCGTTTAGCATTCTGAAAAAAACGGTTAACAGTTACAAAAAAGTTCCTGAAGTAGAATGTAGATGAGATAAATACAGGATAAATAACTGCATCAGATTTATGAGTTATCAACTTAAACATGCCGATTAGCCAGCTCCTCTGCTGAACTGATCTTTTAAAATGTTACTAAGAGGTTATATTGCAGGCCACCAATCTGTGTTAAAAACAAAATAATAATAATGGGTATCTTTACAGCTATGAAACTTCACTGAAGTTAGTAAGTTTTAAATTAATGCATAATTTATCAGCATGTTCCTTCTCAGGGAACTACATGTTTCCTTTTAAAAATAAGGAACTAGTATTTAAGAATTCCTTTTTATAGCTCGTGCCAAATCAATTCTCAAAGATGATCGACACCTTTAATCATCATTAGTCCCACTTTTTTTAATTAAGTGTACTGTTAAAACTCATACTGCCACAAGGAGACCAGGAGGAGACGTATACAATTCCTTGATCTCAGTTCTAATTTATTCCAGTGACAAAACTCTCCGAGGACTTGACTCCATAACAACTTCGCACATCCCACCACTCCTCAGTCACCAACAAAACTCTCACTGTTAGAAGCAGTACACAACAGAATAATAATCTCTGCAACACTTCTATGTCTTTATACTGACAAATTCTTGAAGTAGATTTAAGTTCATTCCAAAATTATGTTAAGTCAGACAAGCACATCACTCATTTTTTCTCTCTCTTGTCATTTTATATAATGCAACCAGAAATTACCTTTGGATCAAAAGAAGCTCTGTTTTTAGAAAGAAGTTCTTCAACACTCTCTCGTATTTCTCTTGGAATATTACGGGCATCAAAGGTTGCTATGTCCTCCCTCACACCTCTTTTGGCCAAGAAACTGTAAAAAGAATTAAATAATTAAGAAGAAACAAATGTTAAAGACATTATTTCCCTATGAAAACAAAGAATTCTGCACACACATTAATTCTGAAAATAACAGAAAATACTTCATATTGTAAATTACTGTTTAAAACTTCAATAAAATCCTCACCTCTTCATGCTCACCCATGATGTATCAAAAATCCCCATCAGCCGCAAAACTCCTTCTAATATGTCTCTGATTATGTCAGGAGGCATTCGTAGTGACCGGATTTCTGACAAAGACTCGGGCTTTATGTTTCCGACTGCTAATTTGGCTTCATTAACCAGTGGCTTAAAATAGAAAAACACATTATAAAAGGCATCAGGATACAAGCAACTGAATATGTGTCATTTCAGTTCTCATTAAATTTCTTGTTCTTCTTACATATTTTATTACCTTGCCATTGATACACATTCATGTGTCCAAGTTATTAAAAAATTGCCATGTGTTTATTAAGTGATAATGAATATATTTCCATATAAACCAAATTATTATAATGCTGACATTATCTAACTTTTCATTTAGCAGTGTAATTCATAAATGTTATATAGATATTGGTATCAATCATGCGTGTCTGCTCTTTCACTGCTTAAAAGTTCATTGTGATACAGGTATGTTTTAATAATAATGCTAATTACCATTTATAGGCATGTCTGAGGAGGATAGCTTTCTAAAGATATGTAGAAGTGCAAGTCACAAAAGCTTTCTATTTTCAGTAGCTAAACAAATCCAGACAGGCTTTGCCCTTATCAACAAAGCAACAAAATGATAGGGAAACACAAGGTAAAAAGATTATCATTAAAGACAGTGCACACCTTGCACATCCTTCACATTTATCAGAGACTGCAGAAAGGGATTTACCCTAATCCTGTAGTTCTGTGTCACTCACAATGTGACACAGTAATGACTGAGTGTACATACCTCCCCCAAAAAATTATGCTTAACAGATATAAGGTCTCTTGAACAAGCAGTTGGCTATAGTGCTATTAGGATATATCATTTTCAGAATTTACTAATAACTGGAAATCAACTCTCATTAAACTATTTCCATTCAGCTGATAGTAGTACCAAGCCCTATAATACTACCAGCTTGACCAAGACAGAGTAATGTAGTTGGTCTATGTAAGATATTAGTAATTAGAAAACATTCCATAAAATCTGCAGAGGTCAGCTAGAACTCATTAGACCATGATGGCAGCATAGAAACAAGAGCTGGAGGTATGATTTGGCGTGAAAATTCTTTCTGTAATTAAGACCTAATAGAAAACAAATGCCAAAATGACAATCTGAATCTGGCAAATAGAATACTGTTTTCTAAGGCATGGAAGTTTTAGTATCAAAATAAGCCAGAGAAAAAGAAATTAAGAAATGCAGGGATAAATTCTGCAGAGCGATTTTGCATGGCAGGACTTGAGTAAGTCAAATAAAATCAGACTGCAAAATATTACTTTTCCTTATCAGCTTTTACCTGAACCTCTTTTAGTTCATCTTCAATTTTTCTTTTTCTTTCCTCTATTTCTGCAGCTTCTTCTGCTATACGGTGTTTTATTTTTTCCATTTCTGTTTTTTGTTCACTAGCACTCTGTGAAAGAAAAAACACTTTTAATTTTCAAATTTACACATATTTCATTCTGTTAGGTCTCTGATTTCTTTTAGTCTTGATTATAATATAATTTGCACAATATCAATTACAACAGAAGATCTGAGACTACTTAATACTAAACAGGTTGACTAGGTAACTAAATTATATGGAATAAGTTTCTTTTGCTTTTATTGTGTCTCCTTCCCTTACTTTACCACAGACGAGATCTCTATCTTTGTTTTTGAGGCTTATTATGATCCTTTTTCTCCTTGCCTTGGATTTTCCACTCCTTATCAAGATGTCAGTCCCTCTCTAAAAAAGAAAGACTGACAGCTTCCGTAACATTCTTACTACATTTGAAAGTAGTATCTTCCTGCCATTGTCTTTGTAGCTGCTCATATTTCTGGGTTTTTTTCATGACATCATTACAACTGTCCTTTTCTGTTATGTTAATAAGGGCAGCAGTTGTCTTGGAACTATAGCCTATTAGCCTAAAAATACCAATGCATTATTCACTTGTAAATCTGCACCCATCTGTCTATAAGGATACCTGTCTCATGTCCTACACAAATATTGTGAGCTGTTTGGGTTTACAGCTGGGTTTTTTTCCTGGATTTGTACTGTGCCTACCATACAGCAGTCAGTACCTATTTATTAGCCGTCTCCAGGGCTCCCAAGCACTTCAGTACAATAAATACCTAGTACATAAAACTGCAATAAATATAAAACCTCAGGCATCCTGAAGTTAAAAAAAAAAATAATAATAATTGAAGATAAATGCATAAAACAGAAGACTAATATTCTAGGTTCAGTTCACCTAAATGATACAAGAAAACAAAGCCCAGAGTTTACGTTCTTTTTTCAGTCTATAACACATTATAATCAACGATTTCAAAGCTGAATTGAACTTGCAGCAGAAGGTAACAGATGCATATAATCAGAGAAAGCCTTGATATTATTAATCTTTCTGAGCACTTAACCCATGCTACAGACCAGCATGTTATTTAAAATTACATTCAAACCCATAAAACATTAGCTATATAAAACTAGATTAGACATTTCATGTAAATGTACATGTACTGAATGATAGCTCTGAATAAGAAAACCTTAAAATTCAGTTGTAGGTCAAAAGCCTTGCTCTGAAAGAAGATTAAAAGAGTCTGTATGTATTAGAGTCCTCTCTCTTACATAAATGAGATCATTTGAAGTACATTAAAATGTTAAAAGGCACCTATACTTTATGCTAATCTAAATAATCAGAATTCTACTGTAATTTTTCTGATGTCAGTGGTCCCATCATGTTTCATTGCTTTTAACCTGCAATGTATTATGTGCTACACACACAATCTTTTACAAATTCTTGTAAAGGCATCAGGGTTTGTAACCCTTGAAAAGAATACAAGGCACAGGCAGGTATGGAGACCACAAACAGAAAAGCATCTCTCTTTTTTCCACTTTTGATGTGATTGTATACACTACCTGCATAGATACAGTAATTTCTTGAAGGGCAGCATCAGCCTCATCCTGCTTCATTTTGAGTAAAATGCTTTGTTCTTCAGCTTTTCTGTTCAGTTCATCTACCAGGGCTTTAGCTTCATTCAGCTTTGAAACACCTGCCTATAAAAGTTTATAAGAAGCAGTTAATAAACAATGTATTTTAGAAGTATTTAAATGAAGGTTTGTTACAAATACTATGCACAAACAAAGAGTGACGTAGACTTTTTTTAATTCATATCCCCTAGTTTCTATATGTTATTTATATTTTCTTGGTATCATTTAACCTAAAAATGAGATTTGACACTAGATGTGTTGTTGTATAATCTATTACTACATCAAAATCCTGGAAACAATATTCTCAAAATAACAAATTTTTAATGGAATAGCAACCAGCACATAATCTTTTTCTCAATAATTCAATAGCATTTTAGTTAACTGATATTAACTCCATATAATTATAACTCATTTAAAAGAAAAGCCAGAAAAAGTAAACAAATTGAAACAAAACAGATTGCCCTATTTCTACATATTTGTTGACTCACTAAAGAACACAGATGTACATAAAATAAAGCTCAGTTATGCTTAAGTATTTTCCTTATTCATACTTTCTAAAATATTTACTCTATGGTAATTATTTAATAGATTTATTTCAAGACATTTGAAAAAGAATATTACCTGGAAGATGTTTTAATTTAGGACACACATCTCTAATTTTTATGTAAATAATTATTTTTATTTAACCAGAGCATTTAACAAGTAAATGAGTGTCACTAACAAACCACAGCTACTTTCTAAATAAGTAAAAAAGCCATTTCTATCATTACAAATGTAAGTCTTCTTAAATTGCTTACTACAGTGATAGTAAAACATTGCCATGCAAGAATAAAAACAGTGTAGAATACAAGACAATCAAGTAATTTGGTTTTGACAGATGTTCTAAGAAGAAATACAGTTTTGCAAGTGTGGTTTCAAAATAGTGGCAAGGGTCACTGGGAAAAGGAGCTGAAAGGGAAGAGAGAAAAGACAGAAGTTAAATGTCCTAAAGGATCAAATTGTTCTTTCCAGAAATATAATAGGGAAAAAGGGGAGGGAAGGAAGTATGACTGGAAAGATAAAAACCTGCATTTTTTTATACAAAAAGTAAGTATGTTATGCATACAGAACAGGAGTAAGGAAACATCTGTGAGATGAACTGCATTTGTTCTAGAGATGTGTATAGGTTTGATGTGTGGAAAAGGAACAAAGGGAATCTTGGCTAAAGCTACAGAAGAACACCATGACATCAAAGGTAATGTCTTGTTGAACTAGAAGGATGCAAGAATCATACAAAGCAGAAATTTGCTGTAGAGACATAAAGAAAGGGATGGAATATGTAGCCACATGGGGAAAACTTATATAAGCAGAGACAGGACTCAAATTGATGGAAAGATGATGGGTAGTTTGCAACACAATTCCATTATATATGGATGAAGAAAATTAAAGTGCTTTCAAGCACTTTTTACTCCTCCAAGAAAACATACGCAGTCTGAAACACTCTTCAGAAAAAATATTAATGAAAACAAGAAACCAGTCTTCACTCTTTGAGGCAATTGTACAGAGATGTGCATTAAAATTCATGTTATTCCTTTCCCAAAATGACAGCATGAGCATATGCCAACAGAGGGCACCTCACACAACCATTTTAGCAGCTACAGCCCATTAATACACATTTCCAAATGTGAGAGTATTTTGAAAAGCCACATGTTAAAAATGTTTTAAATACATACCTGCAGGTGGTTCTGCCTTTTTATTAGCTCTCTTCTTTTACTGTTATTGATGGTACTGTATATACGAAGGAATGTCATGTATCTGCTAGGCGTTGCTCCATATATTTTACATGATTCATGGATTGCCAGAAATGAGTTCAGAAAATCAGAATCACCTGTACAGTATCATTTGTTACACAGATAATATGCTCATTCATATCACATAAAATAACTAAAGAAAAACAGAATATGCTTTTTGAGATATGAATTAAGGGTATTCAAATTATCACAAATAATATAATTTTTTCAAAGTAATCTGAGGGAAACGACATGCAATTGTATTTGAAATACATACTCCTTAGAAAGAAATATATGAAAAAGTTTCAAAGCTGTAAAATATTTCATTGATGTTTGGAAAAGAAGGTTAAATTAATCACAGATTACTGAGTGCTAATCATAAAAGAAACTTTATTCCCACAGAAAATTAATTTGAAAATATTTGAACTTTGTTAAACAAGAAGCCCATTTAGTTTTGTCTTCTCCCCTGTCTCTGATGACAGGTAGACCAAAAGCTTTTTCTGAGCATTCCAGGCCCTTTAGTTTGTTGAACATTTTCTCAAAAGAAGCCCAGAGATACTGTAAAATGAATTGTACTACCCTACAAAAGAAAAAAAAATGCTTAAACATATCTACAGATAAATTTATACCTTTAGTAAGTACTGAGGCATAGATTAAGTAGCATGATCTGTGATAAAGATGGATGGTAGTGTGAACACAATATCCTAAATTTGGCCATTACTGTGATGGGCTTGAATGCCTATTAAACAGCAATACAAAACAAAAAATCCCAAATGAACCACTTACTATTTTATACTCTGTTGGCTCCGTGACTTCTAAGCTCTACTTTGATTCATGCTTTATAAAAAGTGGCTAAAAGCAGTATTATGTAAATGAGTGCTGGCACTGGTCTCCTAGATTATGTTTGACACCCTATTTTTAAAATGGTTAAATCTGAAGTTTTGTTATAAAAAGAAATTATTCTGAAAAGCAGCATTACTTCCAAGAAATTAGTTATTAGAGATAAAGAATTATTAAAGTAAAATGAGCAGGTCTAGGACAAGAATAATGAAAACACATAGACTGAAAAACTCTCAAAACATCAAATTTTGAGGTTGTGAAATAACATCCACATAGAAGGAAAACAGACAAAACAAAACAAAATGCAGCTTAATCAGTTTATAAACTTGAATATATGTAGTGATTTCTTGCAATAGAAAAGGGTGGGCTTGATCAATCATGATATATGTTCCAGAATAATGTTCCCTCAAGCAAAATGCTTGCCATGAGAACAATGCTAACGTCTATGAATATGCTGGCAAAAACGTCAAGTATCTATGCCATACACAGGACTGAATAAGTGTTTAATAATATGCAATAATAACTAGTGGGTCCACCCAAATATTACCTGAATGTTTTTTCTTAAGTTCCTTATTTGCTTTTCCAGTCTCTTCTTGTTCATTTGAATCATACAGAAGCATTTCAGGTATCTAGAAAAAATGAACATCATTTTTTTGTATGAAAATCACAAACAATGAAAATTTGAGTTAAAATAAAATAACCAAACCTTCAATCTAGATTCTCATTTGAAAAGACTGAATATGATAGCTTTTTTCAGAATAAGATATTTACAGCATATTTATAACATTAAAAAGGTCAACTCTGCCTTTCCCTGTCACTGATATCTTCCTGTTCTCTCAAGCAGAGGAGCTTTTACTGGCTGTTAGAAAGAGCAACTAATTCTCGGGGGAGTCTTACAGTAACACAAATGTCAAAATATAAAAGATATACAACTCAACAGGAAATCAGACAGTCTGAGGTACAACTGTTGCAGATACACCACCAGAATTAAACAATACCTAAGTCTAAGTCTTTGAAGTCTTTTTCATGATCTAAGAGTGAGCTTACCTCCATGTAATCAGCTATATAATGTACAATGGTAAAAATAAACAAAGCATATTCAAAGGCTCTGGAATGTGACTAAATGACAAGACTCCACTTAAATAATAATAATAAAAAAAAAAAGGGAGAAATAAACACTCTGCACCGCCTGCTCCCATGGCTCTCCCAAGAGTAAACAACCCCATGGTCCAGGTGTGAAACCCATCCTGATGAGTGGATGGGAGAGGCCAGACCATTTTACAGGTGAGGTTGAGGTGGTTACTGCATAGGAGTCCTGGAACACATTAGGGGATGGAGCAGAAGAGCATTTCAGATCACAGAAGACCTACTGTGGCTTGGTGAGGCACTCACAGTTGTCTGACAGAGGGAGTAGAAGGTCCAGGCCAACTGCCTGAGAGACTGTGGAGTCTGGGAGTCAGATGATACTCAACTGCATGTGTCTGTGTGTGTGTAGGCGTACACATATGTGCTTGCATAAGACGCAGTGGGGAGATCCTAGATCCAAGGCCAACCACCAGAAGGGCCGCATGTCAACACCCAGTTACTGGAAGGGTCCAGTCTGTGTGTGTGCGCACGCAGTGAGGCCATCTGTACCACCACCTGGAGCGGGGTGGCAGCCTCAGGAGCCTCCAGATGCCAGCAACTGGAGAGACCAGGGGATCCAGAGGCAACTACTGGAGTATCTGTGTGTCTGTGTCAGGTAGTAGGGGGATACACATTCTGCACATGTACGTATTTCCCGCTGATGGACCTTCATTGTGATCACTCAGAAAGGGGAACGGGATGATGCCAATGGTGCTGTTTGTGTTGCTCTGTGTGACCAATCACATGTACATATGTGCTGTATATTTGTGTTGGCATGTGTGCCTAACAGGAGTAAGTGTCACTGGTTCAAGTTGAGGCCTTGAAGATGTAGCAGCCTTACCCCTATCAGGCTATTGGATTTGGCAATCTCTTAATGTATTGGAGTAATATATAACTTTCTCAAACTTACACGGTGAACATCCTAAAATAAACAGATTTTGATCTTAAAAAGAACAAACTGACTCCGTTACATGAAGCAGAACACAACAAGAATAACAATGTTTACAGTGCAATCTTAGATCTATAGCAGCTCATATAACAAACCTATTTTTAAGCTATCTGTCAAGCATCCTAGTAACAGCCGATATCATCAGCACAGTTGGCTTTAACATTTTGCTTGCAGTCTATTTGTATTTTGTTCTTATATGTTGCCTTTGATCAGAGTCATAGTAGTCAGCATGTTATTTAAGTCAGCTCACAGAGAGAACAGAACATAATGTTACTGGTAAAGTAACAATGATAACATTACTTAACTGTTCTGCAGAATTTTCTCTTTGTAGGACTGCACAAAAGGATTAAATAAAGACAGCAACAATTACCCCTTCATACTTTAAAGATTTTGACCTTATTCACCAAAGCTCAGTTACTTTTGGAGATCCTAATTTAAACAAATCACAGTTTTTAATTAATGCAATTTACCTTTTTCATACTGTTTTCTGACCAGGTTTCCATCCACAAAACCTGACATTTCTTGTACAGTGCTGGATTACTTTCACAGTTTATTGTGAAATTTAAATTGGTAGAATCCATGATCAAGACAACATGAAGATTTTGTTGGATCCCTAAGAAAATGCAACATATTAAATATTTAGTAGGTAACAATCTGACTACACAATGGTAGATTTATTACAAAGACAACATAATTCACTGTCCTTCGAATACTTATCATGAGGTAATTTCTGAAAAAAGTACTATTAAACTACATCACACTAGAGCAGGAATGTTTATAAATAGAACTTAATATCACAGGTTCTTATTAAGCATATTACAGCACATTTTTAAACTTATAAGAGCTGACAATATTTAAATAAATACAACTAGTTCTCATCAATATGGACTAACAGAACCAATTACTTCCACAGCCCTTGAGTATGACTGACAACATCTTTATTCTTTCAGTCACATTCTTCTATTTATTTGTAAACTATTTAATTTTCTTGTTTGTCCAAGGAAGAAATACAAATAATTAAGAAAGCTGTCTGTAAACTTGCTTACGATTATTCAGAATTCAAAGTGATTTGTAGGTATAATTAACAAATAGGAGAAAACTCTGTTACTAGATATACAAGCTAAACAAACCAGAAAATGAAGAAAAAAGCTTTCTTCCTTCTAATTACTTTCAACAGCAGATTTCATAACAGTTTTGTAGAACATGGATACAAACAGTGCCCTCAAATAACATACTAAAATCATTATTCCTGTCTGGTTTTTAATAACTAACTGAAAGGTAAAAACACATACAAAACAAGGACAACTTCACATATTATTTGTCCATTATCATACTGCTTTTGTAACTTTGTAAAAAATTATAATTCTGTTCACATACGGCATGTGAAATAGTTGAAAATTGGTCCTGTATATCCATCTTGTGAAGCTTGATCCTTCAGAGGAGATAGCAATGGTTCCAACTCTTCTATTTTATATAGCCCAGGAACTTCTCCTATTGCAAGAATTAATTTAATATGTCAGATAAAATACAATGTAATACTTGAAATTCCTTTGAAGAATTCCCTTGAATCCTCTGTATAGAGTATTTGAGTATCGCAGTATTCACCTCCATACTTTTATGAGTATCATCCCAAGTTGTTCTTCATAATTCTTTTTATATCATAAAAATGACAAAACAAATTGTAGTGATTCCATTTAACTTAAGCAGCCTACTTTGTTTATATTACCGAAATATACTTGAAAAATCTACCCAACGGCACACAAACCAAATCAAACCTAACTTGTCATACATCAGAAAACAGAAACATTAAAATGAGTAGTTATCTAGGTCCTCAGACCTAGAGATTTAATACTGCATGATGAGGATCTGATACTGGATTTGCACCTGGGAGACAGGAAAATCTGGTGCTCTTATCACTCTGGCCTTAAATTGCTGCAGTTTCAAAAAATGTTTATTAAGTTAATTTTAGTCCTTCAATGATCCCTCTGATCAAGGAACATAGCTAGATAACAAAATAAAGCCACTTTTGTTAATTTTGTTAGTATTATTTATTATCACAGTACTTACAGAAAACTGGACTTCGCTGTGTTCCTTTAAGTAAAGGACTCCGTCTATACAAGCTCGTAAAACATTGGGACATTATTCAATTTTGAATTTTATTAGAAAAGGGAAGCTGAAGAATAGAATATATCATCATTTTGTTCTTACACAATTAGAAGAACTCATTTGAAATAGGTTGCTTAACTTGCAACTCTGAGGAACTGAAAGCCCCCTTACTGAAGGGTAGGTTAAAGGATAGCTAAGTGAGCTTCAAGTCAGTTTCTCATGTACAAGAACTCTACCTAAAACAGCATAAAATGCTAAGAAACACTTCTGGTATGGACAAAACAGTACAATACATCAGCTAATTCTGCCTCATTGAGCTAACTCTATGTGGTAAAAGTATTGCCATAATCTTTTTTGTACTTGTCTTACCTGAAGACAGTAAACTGTTGATCATCTCAAGGAATGTGGAATGAACAAATTGATAGTCTTCGAGCAGCAATACCACTTGCTGTGCTTCAATGCCAGCAAGCTCCATCACCTAGAAACAGGGAAGTTATTTAAATCTCACTATATAGAATACATGCATTGTTCATAAGAAGAATTAAAATCTTTATTATATATTACATACTATACCACTTCTATACTACTATATACTACTACAACACTACTACTATACTACTATACACTACTATAACGCTATAAATTTACAAAGATTACTACGTGATTCAGTTATACACTGAAAGACACTTTTGTGTCCTTCAAAAGTCCTTTTTTTTTTTAATAATACACACCTACAATGCTACAAAATAAAAGACACCGAGTGACTTACATATTTAAGATCATTTTTGAACTGCTTCAGCTCATAGCCTCTGGAAATTTTGGGAGTAATCAGAACAGCTCCGTGCATATGACTAACTAAAGAGGTAACTGTTCGCCGACCTACACCGCTCCGTCCTGCCAAAAGAAGTGATCCTCCAGGAAAACTAAGCACTCTGTCCACTTTAGACATGTAACTGAGGACTTCTTGGAAAAGTAAAATCTCTGTCTCTTTTTTGTCTTGCCCATAATGAATAATACCCTATTAAGAAAAAAAAAAAGAAAAAAGAATGTGTTCACTAATAATAAATAAAAGCAGTAAGATATGAAAGTATCCAACACTTAAAAGTTTAGCAAAGAAGGGCTTGAAAACTTAAGAGACCATGGTGGTAATCATCACAAATAAGTTATTTATGTGACAGAACTTAGATACTTTGCAAACCTTTTACCGTAATGAACAGTGCACATTACTCTCAGCACCAGGATACTCTAGAAGTCTTTGATATACTGAGATAGAGATCTACCACAAAATTAATAAAATTAAATAAAGGCCCAGAACAGAGTCTGAGCTGTCTCTCTGACTACAGATTAATTAATATATAACTTAGAAGATTCTTTTAGGCAGATAATTGCTGCATAATTGCAGATTATGGAATTTCCTAGTGAAATACACATAATAACAGATTGTAAAAATAAATTCTGGCCTCCTTATATTCACTAACACCTCATCTTTTAAGGCTAATGTAATTATGTCATCAGAAAAAAAGACACCTCTCTGATTAGTGAGGCTATTGAACTTCATCGTTTCCCATACAGTCTATCGGTCACAAGGTGGCAGTTAAGGAGAGGGATTAGTTTCCCATCTACAAGAGCAGTCCATCAAATACTACTCGAAAGCTCTCATCCTGCAAATCAGTCAACCTAGTAGAGTTAACATGTTTGCATTTCCTCATCAAGCTCAATTTTTGTACTTTACTGTTTAAAAGCATGCCATATGTCCAAACAATCCATTTGTAGTTCTTCAACTAAAAATTACATCAGTGAATTACAAATTCAGAAATCAAACATTTAATAAAACACTTTGGTACTCAACCAATACACAAACACATATTCTTATCAATGTTTCACAAAATGTTGTTCATCCAACGGTTGTAAATCACCAGCAAATGCGACTGATGTCTTTTCATTAAAATAACTTTCTACAAACTTCCTACTGCCTGTCACATAGCATCCCAAACCTTCCCTCACTTGACCTGATGAAAAAGATGACTTCCTTGTACAAACAACAGACACTAACCTAAACCTGGTGCTCTCATATTAACTTCCTGCAAAAAATTATCTAGAATAATTGCTGTGAATCCTTCCTGTGTATATTCTTAATATTGCCTCACTTTTTGAATAATATCTTTCAAGTCTGCTAAGTCCAGTCTGCCAAGTGGCCGCCCATGGGGTGGTAGTGCCTGTCCTGGTGTGATGAATGCCTCTTGACAAGCTCCCCAAGTTACATAGAAGATATCTGTGAAAATAAAAGGAAACATTTGAAAGTTTAGGTGCTTAGCTCATATGTTACCTGACTTGATTAGACTGATTTGATTAGGGAGTTCCTAAACAAATATTTTAAGTTTGTGTAGTAAGCCTCAAATGGTTTACCTGACATATTGTCCAGAACATCTGAGCCCCAGTCACCTTGAAACACTTTCATCAAAACATTATCAAATACATGAAGTTCTTTCATGCCAACAATTTTGTCACGGAACAAACGATGTGCTTCGTAAGCAACAATTTCCAGTACATAGTCTGCAGTTTGCATCGATGATCCTATAGAATTTAAGAAGAGATGTAACTTTATATATTTATAATAAATTTTGCATTTCTCCAATTTTCCATTTAAAAATATGAAGTTGAAAAAGAGTAAAATTACATACCAGCAGGAAAGCATCAGTAAGGAATAAATAAATAATAAAAAAGGTAAATATTATGAAGTGCTTTTTAATAATATCTTTATGGATCATTACAAGATAAAATGAAACACATTCTATTAAGAGAAGCTCTTCACTTTAGTGCCAGCACTCTAATGAAAGTGAACAAGGTGTTGCACATAAAGTAAAAATTAAAAGACAAAATTTCAGGCAGTGAGAACAAGAAAATCCAGGAGACTCTTTTAAAGGGAAAGAGAAAGACTGATAACAAATGCCAAAGCAGCAATAAAACCAGTCTGTACTACAAAAATGCCTCTAGAGAATACAAAACTTCAATAGTCTTCACAAAAGAAGGAAGGTGAGATGAGTAAATGTCATGCTATATTGTTCATCATTGAAAAAAAATGTGTGTATGCCACCTTCAGACAGAAAAATTACATCCTTAAATAGGCTGAGATTACCCATTCATTGTCAGTATAGCTTTTCTGACCTCATTCAAGCTACATTTATAGCATCTGATGATCCCAGAAAATAAATGAAAAAAAAGCAAAATATTCTTAGATTTTCATACTCTTCAAGCAGCTCTCTATGTAACCCTTTAATTCAAGCAAGGGCTAAAACAAAATAAGGAGTAATTGCTCGCAACCTAGTAATAATACCAATTTCAGAGATACAAACAAGAGTAGAAAGAAATCTGTGCTATTCGGAAAAACACACAATTTCCTACCTTTACAAATGTCAACATTTCTTAAGGAAAGAACTTTCAGACTAGACTGCAATTATCAAGCATTCCCAAATCATGAGACTATTTAGGTTCTTATATAGACATTTGTAAACTTTTACACAGATGAGTTTTATACATGTTTTCTGTAAGTTTAAGGTTGGTTATATTCCTTTGTTAAGTAGGTTATAGTGATGTGTATCTGTTGTAGTTCCACAGTCACCTCACCAGGTTCATAGAACCTGAAATAAAAAGACTAAACAGAAATGCAAGTTTCTGGGACAAAAGGTAGGCTCAAAAAAACCCTGACCCAAACCCCCCCAAAATCCAGGAAAAAAATGGTGGGAAGGAGAGGGTGCATTTCAAGTTCCCACAGCAGAAAATTCAGTCCCAACCAACTAACTTCCCTTAACCTATAAATAGCTTCCACACATATTTTAAAACATCATTGCATCTTCTTGTTTACTATAGGCTACAGAATTAATTGTTAGGCATTTTTTCCCTCTACTGAGTTACAGACTGTTCAAGTACCATAGGTGAAGGAGATCCATGCAAAGTCAACAGTAAGAATGCCATCAATAATAATTTAGGCCATTTTAGAACTGTGTTATCAATGAAAACCAAGTATGTGACTTACCACCTGCTAAATCATATCTGAATAAACCAAGAACCCACTGAGTAAGAATGCATGGTGTAAAAAGGTAATGACTGCGATCATCAACTGTGAACTTTGCTCGTACCTAAAAATGGAAGTTCAGAGGGAAGAAAAAAAGTGATGTCTTAAAATATACTTGGAAAACGCACTTGGAAATATAGCTTTAATTTTTTTCTAAAATGCCAGCTAAATTAGTTTTCTATTTGGTCTACATATTTAGGTGATTTATTAATGCACTCTAGTTTTTTTGAAAAGTGCAGAGATTAATTGTTTAAATCTTGTTTTCTGACCACAAAAGATTTCACTGTAATTAGGACAATTCTTCTGTACCCTTTTTTTGATGCAAAGAACTGCACAGGTCACCTAGGACTGCTAGTGCAGTATCATTAGACAAAACACACAATATTTTTAAAGCAACATGAAATATAAATTGCAAAGGAAATATAAAATTGTAATAAAAACCCTAAATCACTAACAGTCACTACAAAAGGCTTCTTATAGAAATACTAACTCTTGGTCCAGAGAAGATATTTGAATTCACAACTATATCTTTAATTCAAACAAGAACTGCCTTCATCAGTTATTTGGTCCTAGTGTGATGAGATCTAAACTTAAGTTTTCTTAGAATACATTGATAATATCATATGAAACTCTTGCTAACTGGTACATGCCCACATTCCAGTCATAAAGATCAGTTTTATATCATAGTTCCGTCCAGATGGGGACATGCATACATTCTTGAAAGATACAGTAAGCACTTATCCCCCACAGCACCCACCCCAGTAAGGCTATATGTTCATGATCGTAATAAAGAAAAGTATGTCCTTAAGTGGTTTGCTACATAGAAGTCCATTAAATTTTAAATAGGAGGATAAAATTAACTCATTTCTGAACACCTATTTTTGAGTAAAATTTTAATAGATAGGCCTTGATGTGTGTAAAGGGCTCTACCCTCGTATCTCTCTTCTTTATTCATAACAGGATCCAAAACATCGGAGTGCATAACAGTCTCTGAAGTACACTGTCTCCTCATCCATTAAGTAGGAAATCACTACTAAACACATTTTATAAATCAAGAACTGAAAGCATAGATGGGTTAAGATGTTCACCAAAATCATACAGTAAATCTGTGGGAAAGCAAGAGCACTTACTGCTTACTCAGTTTGCCTCCAATACCCAGGATTCTCTGCAAATAAGTAGTTCTAAAATTGGTACCAGCATTATGAAAAAGATATAAACTTGGATTTTAATATTGATAAACCTTTTTTATTCTGTTGTTAATCTCAAAAGCTACCAAAAAAGATCAACCAACCAACCAAATACATGAATTCTCCATGTCCTTGAAAAAAGAAATTAAGTTTCCATACCTGTTCATAAACTTGAACCATAGATCCTGCTAGCTGATGTATTTTTGCTAAAGAACCCCAAACAGGGTGATTCTTCAGGTTTTTCTGTAGTACAGGTTCCAAGTAGGCACTATAAATAGTTTGCAGTTGATCTCTTTCGGGATAGCTACAAAGGAAAAAAAAAAAAGTAATCATTATGGCCTATCATTGTTAATGTTTTTATTAAAAAGATTCAAAATTATATACAATTACTGAGAAATTTCAATAAATAGCATGTCCATCTAGCAGCCAAGTAAAATTATTGTTTTATTGCAATAGTCCAGCATCAGGAATTTTCTAAAATACATCCATAAACGTGTTCAAACTTAAAACCAAACAAATTTCTTTTCAATTTTTCTAAGTTTGTAACCCAACAGCACCTTAACATAAAGCTGCATAAAGCAGTTTACTGAAAGCAAAATAATCAAACAGGAAACATACTTCAAACACTTAACTATAAACAGGTAGTTACAGATTATTCCTTAGCTGGTTTCTTGTGCCAAGACGCACCAAACAGCAGCAAACCTGAAGATCCCAAACTGTTAGAGAAGATGAAAGACTAGAACAGCCACATCTTCATAAAAAACCAGATTGAGCAAGGGTCCTATAAACAGAGGCTGAATCTGAGTTCTGAGAGTCAAACTAATTTCCACATACTTACTCAATTGCACAGAGACGAACAATAGAAGTAAATCTGGAGGTAAGTTTATGTCTCCCTAATGTTCCTCCAGCAGACATGGAAGCCACAAATTGGATGTTTTCTAAACCAACCCATTCCAGATTTTCATCATAAAATCCTTGATATGTAAGAACCTTTAATAATTGAATAAACATTTAATTAAGAGAAATCCAAAAGAGTACTGTGAAAAAAAATAAATTAAACAATTGGTGAGAAGAATACCATTATTACTGTTGTCTCCATTGCCAGAGATATACTATTCCTCCCAGTTTGAGGTCAGCTGCAAACTTTCAGGATACACTCTGCCCCTTTGTCCAGATAATTAACAAAGATGTTAAACAGGTACTGGCTTCCAACTAGTCTTTGTGCCACTGAGGACCACCCTCTGGGCCTGGCTGTTCAGAAGGTTTTCAACTCACCTCACTATCTGCTTATCCGGCTTGTACACTGACAGTTTTTTTCTGAGGATATTTTAGGAGACAGCATTAACAGCATTAGTGAAGTCCAGGTAGACTATATCCATTGCCCTCTCCTCATCTACCAGGTCTGTCATTTCATCATAGAACTTTATCAAGTTGGTCATGACTTGCCCTAGATGAATCCATCCTGATGAATTCCTTGCCATTCATATGCCTACTGCATTATAACCCGTTGAGGCGAGCACTGTCTTTTATTTACTTATGCATATAAGCCAAATAAAAATGGTATCTTATTTCTGGCTGACACCTACATATTCAATCAAAGTACAAACAAAACTATTGTCAATACAGATGCAGGATGTCAAATCTGAAAAAAAAAAATCAACGTAGGTATTCACTGCACACACTATTTCTAGAGTACTTGAGTTTCTTTATAAATAACAGACATAAGTGTTCACCTGCTGCAGAAAAGCCACAAGAGTGCTTGTTCCCCATTTATCAGGTTTGGGTAGATTGATATCCTTTAAGTACAAAACAAGTCTTTCGCAGTCCTTTGGTCTGTATACTCGCCCAGTATTTGTACTGATCACAATGCAAGTTTGACTTAATTTTTGTAGAAGATGTTGAGAAGTAGTTTGTGCACTGCAGTGGATGGTAGCAATCTGAGTGGATCGGAGTTGAGAAAATGCATAATGAAGCAGCAACCTAAAAAAGCAAATGTGTACAGACACATAAGCATAAGTAATATGAAATTCAATAAATGTAGCATACAGCTACAAAAGAAATATCTAGTGCAAATATCTTGTTTATATTCATCCATCCCACCTAAATAAGGAGCCTAATATAGGCAACAGGATGAGTTAAACTCAGTTGCATGCACACAGCCACCTAGTGCCTCTTGAGATGAGACTGGATATTTCATGTGCCTTTCAGCTGTTGTTCCATGAGAGCATAGGCTTTCCAAAGGTCCTGTTTCATATATAAAAGCCTCATTCAGATGTCTTAGATGCACAGTGGCAGCCTGAACTTTTCATACTTTTCCCTGTAGACCTTCATAAGAATTTACCTACTTGTCACTACAGAAGGTTTGTTTCATTAGTAACCTAAACAAGTCATATTCTAGCAGACAAGTCATATGATAATATCAGAGAGTCATATAATAAAACTATTGTAACAAAATATTACAAACATTGTCAAATAGCTAGAAGTATATTTTGCTTTGAGTAGGAAATACTTTTTACCCCTTTCCACATCCTTCAGGACCCACAAGAAGAAATGGTTGTTTATTGTTAAAGTCTAGCCAGGGTCTAAAGTAATCTAAACCTCTCTGCATGTCTGGGGTTTGGATGACAGGAAGCCTTTGGAGATTATTGAAATCATCAGCTGTTAGATTTTCCATTTTTTTCAGCTGATATAGCATTAGCTGTCCAGTGTCAGTGTCATAATATGTGTCCAGGGGTTTCCTCGGATCTGGTGGTGATTCTTGTGCCCAACTGAAGATCTTTAAAACAAAACAAAACAAAACAAAACAAAACAAAACAAAACAAAACAAAACAAAACAAAAATCTTCTATTAAATCCAAGCTCCTAATGACAAGATCTACAATTTCAAGCTTATCTAAACAATATTCAAAGAATACTTCTGTAAATCAAACTTTTAGTTCTTCCATTTGATAATTTTAAGGTTGGCTTTGAATATTCAATCATGTTATGTATACGCTTTATGACTAAGTCCTTAACTAACCAGTAACATACTACAATACCACATATTATTTTTTCATAACATAAGGAACATAAAATAAACTGTATTAAGCAAAGCATTATATAAACTTTTTTTTTTTCCATAACTGGCAACATAATAATAATTGTAAGAACAAGATAACTCCTTCATATGCATCAATAGCTGTTTCCAGAACCTGAATCTAACCCTTTATCAAGAAAAATCACTATTCCTACTACATATACTGAGAAAATTTTAAGAAACTTGCTGAAAAAGATTACCTCTTTTGCAAACTCTTGTCTTGATTTCATGTTGAGATTGCCACCAAGGCCACGTAACAAGTTAATAATAAACTGTCCACGATCAGTACAGCCATGAAGATGAGACAGCCCATTCATCACTGTTCCAACTAAACTTGTTTCTACCACCAAGTCGTTCTGTAAATTGCAAGTTGTAGTAGATTCAAATATATTCATAAAAGTAAATGTGATGTATTGCTAGCAGACTATTACTCATTGCTTTTTGAAACTTCCACAAATGATGCAAGATCTCAACACTGCTGTTCTAGAAAATTCACTTAACATGAAATTATTTTTAAGCATTGATTTGGAAGTTTTAGTTCAAGACTACATAATGATGCAATTTAGGATAAGCAAACAGAACTTTCCTTACAGATGTTGAGAATCTATAAGAAATCAGCGTAACTGTATACTGGAAATCCCTCTTATGAACAGATTCTTTATGGATTTTGCTCTTCAGCACCAAAGGGGATTTGTAGCCTCAGGATCCATGTCATGGTTTTACCTCTGTATCTACCTGAAGATACTTTAAAAGTATAAAAATCTCCATGGGTAAAAGAACCAAGAGGGGAATTAATGTTAAAACCAAAAAACAGAAAAGGATCACTTATGTTGCCCATGGGGAGGTAATGCAGGTCTCCCAAACACTAGTTTACTGGCCACAGCAATGGGGATTTCTCCTAAATATTGTTTTGCACAACACAGCCACCTGGTAATGCAAATGCAACTCCTTCAGAAGAATAGGAGGCAGGGAAGCACCCAGAATCCTTAAGAAAATCCAGCATGTGCAGAACAGTTATCTTGATGTACATCCCAGGATCACAGAATCCAGATAAAAGTGGTCAGACTACATTTTTTATTAAATAATGTAATTACATGTTGCCCCTTCCTTATTAAAGCATCTTCCAGCTAAGGTTTTGAGCAGAATGTTAAAGAGCTAAAGTTATGTACTTAAATCAAGGAAAGATTTGTGGAAGTTGTTAAAATTTAGCATATTGATCAGACTCCTTTTTTACATATGCCTCTATCAATCTTTTTTAGGTATCTAGCATTACATACCTCCCCAACCTATTACAAGCTTCAGTCCACACTGTGCAGCTATTCAAATTTTAGGTTTTTTCTTTGTGTTGTTAGAGATAATAACTTTAATCTGGAAGAACAATTTCTTCACTTTTCCATTTTTCAGTTTAGACATTCAGATCTTTCAGATCTTTGAAAACATATAGAAAAATTGTCCAGTGTGGAATATTAAAGATAGATACTAGGTTTCACAGAAGCACATTCATTTCATTAGTTAAAATTGCATTAAATGTTTCAAAACTCCAAGTACAGCAATCAGTTTTTGGAAACTAATGAGAACAGTTCCAGTATTAATCTTATTAAGAAAGCAGCTATCAAAAAAACACATGGTTTTTTTTTTCCTTACAATTTACAAATTAATACAAATGATCTCTTCAGTGTTAAACTAGAAAAATGAATCATCCTTAACAGAAGCTGAAATTTTATTAAGTATTCAGTTACTGACCTTCTTCACAACCCAGTTTAAAGCCTTCTCAAAATAGTCCCCAATCCACTTTTCAAGGTTGTATCTGCATTCTTCAGGCTGACTTCTTAGCCAAGACTTTATCAGAGAATTAAGGTCTGTATCTTCATCACTAAGTCAAAGCAAAACAAAACAAGATTCAGACAGATACAAAGCATCTGCAAGATAGAAGGCATCTGCATCTTCACATAGACAACAAAATTCCAGGAAAAGTTCAAAGAAATACTTTAACAAGAATTTCTAACTGATATTTGGGTTCTCCAAGGGTCACACACAAAGAAAGAAACCACCACGTCTCTTTCAAAAGTCTGAGATATATAAACCAAAAGACTATATTATACGACAGCACAGAAGGGACGTGCAATGTAAAGGAAACTTCTCCAGTGATTTGCTTCATAAGTGTTAAGCAAGTAATTAAATTGCACCATCCATTTAGACTGCCTTTCAAAAACAGTAAGTATTTGCTTATTTTAAAAGTATGTCATACTCCTGTGACTTACCTCAGAAAGATCATTCCCATTCGGGATATTGTAGCAGGAGAGGCACAGCTGAGGTCATGAGTTTCAAATATAAAGTTGACATTTGAGCCAAACTGAATTCTTTCTCCACTGGGCATAGTCAACAATCTGTTGTCATCCAAAACGGAATTCAAAGATTCAATCCATTCAGGATCAATATCACCATCACAAATTATCCATGAAGTAACATCTATTTCCAGTCACAAAAATAAAATATCAAACCCAAGAAAAATACTTAAAGAATATCAACCCTTGCTAATTCAACACTGCTTAATACACTTCCCTCAGTATAACTTAAATATAATCTCTATGAAGATATTTCTTATGTACTTTATCTTCTGCTGTCTATTTTTGCTTTCTTATCACAAAGCTTGGAAAGTATAAATCAGTGTTCTTGACTATGATTGTCACCAAAAGAGTTTCTTACCTTATGCTATACACAAATAATAACATAAAAATTAACTGAAAATGAACAATTTCAGTAATTTAGTCATAATGATGTATAGCTCCCTTGCAGGCATACCTCGGGGTTCTCGTACCACTTGTCGAGCACTATTTGTAAGCACGCCATCAGACCATTCCCTGGTATCCATGTCAATATGGCCTAGCAACTGATGTCGAGGCATAGCTTTGGGATTCATCGTATACTGCTTCACTACTTTGCCAGTTTTACCAAGCGCTGCCTTTAACATCCGCCAAAGTGTTGATTTTCCTCCACCGCTTGGACCTACAATAACTACACCCATTCTTTGACGTAGTTGTTCATATAATTCCAATGCCTTCTTGATCTAGATAACAAAAAAAGATAACAGCTGTGTAATGTTGTAAAGCTAAATCAACCACATTCTTTTAAAATATTTTTCCAATTTACTTTGCACGCAGCCAAATGGTTTGTATAATTTTGGGGTTTGAAACAATAGATATTTGCAGAAGTAATTAAAATTATAATAATGAAGAGTATCAAGAAACTTATTTTGCTTATTAGAACCGTTTTACTCAATTAATACAAAAAGTCTCTGTCCTCTTTGGGTATTTTTTTACTGAACCTTTAGTCACAAAACTTCATCCAGCACTACCATAAATAAATATAAATAAGACACGGAACTGCTTGATAAAACCAAATGTTCACATACTTAACTCTTTCACAATCCAAAACATTAACTGGCATTTGTACCTGGCTTGAATAAAACTATGTCACATGTTCACACTTTCATTTTCCTTCCACTAATTTTCTTTCAATTAAATAATTGATCTACAAGCCATAAACACACACATGTATTTTTATATACATGCAATTAAAATCTAACTATCAGCTATTTTCACTTTTTTATTAAAAGATTTCTTTCAAAAGTAAACAGAAATGAGTCAAATGAATGCAACATTAATCAGTTTTAATTTAGAATAACTTGTATTTTTTGTTGTTTACCTGGGTGTTTATAATTTCCAAGTTTGCTTCTTCAAAGACTTGTTGCAAAGCTGTAGTCAACTCAGCATACTCCACATCTTTAAAGTCAATGCCAGGAAATACATCTTTAACCAGCGCGTCAAAACGTGCACTGTCTGCAAATGTAAGCTTTGACATGGTATTAAGCCGCAGAGCTTGAACCACCATGTGACTTTCATTAACTGGAAATAAAAGCAAAGAAATAAGATCAGTTTAGGCTGTTTGTTGGTTTTTTGTTGTTTTGTTTTTTTTTTTTTCCCTTGGAATATATAAGCACTACAGCCCATACTGCTAAGACGTTGCAGGTAGAATCACAGCACAGAAAACATTCCAGTTCACGTACCACTCTACCTGGAAGTTAGACGAATGCCTTACTGTAAATATCATATATGCTTACAAATGTGTTCTATATAGATTGGACATGGTTATGATGCTGGCCAGATAGTACATAATAGCCTAATAATTAAAATGGGACTAAGAGTAGCAGTGCACGGTAGCTTGTTAAAGCACTCTTTCAAGTAAGGAAGGACCTGGATTCTAGACCTTATTCTGCCACAGGCAGCAGTTTCAAGTCACATCTCTCAAGTGCATGCCAATTAACTAGGAATATTCCAGAAGCAATCACTCTCCACAATTCCTCTTGAATCTGAAGTACCATGCAAATGTACTGTTGGATTTTTTTAACTGGGGGGGGGGGGGGGGGGGGGGGGGGGGGGGGGGTTGTTTGGGGGGGAAAAAAGGACAGAACGCTCGCGCGAAAAAAAAAAAATTAATAAACGACAGGAAGGGCAA
>JAAGNO010008392.1:0-37490 GCA_033439905.1 Ceryle rudis | reverse complement strand
CTTTCACATAAAATACATTAGGAAGTTTTTGTTTGGTTGGTTTTTGGTTTTGTTTTAAAAACTCTTTTCTCCTTTGCACAGGCTCCTGCTCTCCGTGCCATACATTCAGCAGTGTGTAAGGAACATACTAAACACAGACAGCTGTGATCTTCCTCTTCTGTAGCAGGTCCCAGCAATGACTTCACGTGATGCATACAACACATTTATCACATAGACCAAGATGTTGCTTTTGAACTGTTCTTCCCTAACTTCTTTAGCACCGAATGTTTTGCCCAGCACAAGGGAAAAATCTTTATGGGTCATCACATCATCACACTCATGCATCATTCAGGGAATGGTCTGAGATATGTAGAACACCTGAATGTACATATGCTAGAGATTAGAGACTTTAAAAGCACAAGGGAGATTTAAAAGCACAACAGAAATTTCTTCTGGATGGCTTCTGTCATTTCAGCCAGCTGAGGTTTAACAATGAATGTTCCTTCAGAGCAGGTTTAGAGCTGACTTCAGCCACAGTCTGTTGAGTTGGTCAGAAGGAACCTAGGAGCCTGACAGTGTCCTCTGCTATTCATGCAAGTAAACCGTAAAACTTCTCCTTTTCAAGTGAAAAAATAAACCTATGCTTTTTTATTTCCTTTCATTTGAAAATTTAATCTCCTAATCTCTTTCTAATCATCTGCTAGAGGTTGTTTCCATTATTTAATCTTCTTTTACATCAAATGCTTTAAAATAAAGGCACTGAGTCTATCTTACAGCAAATGCTATTAAACCTCACACGTCCCGTTATTCCAGGTGTCTGCATAGTAAAGCCTTCATTTCTTCATATAATTGAAGATCAATAATAGTAATTAAAAATTAATTCTTTCTCTAATCTTTTCCAGCACTGTCAGTTTTAGTTATTTGTTACTGAAGAGAAATACAACCATTTTGGTCTTAAAGTTATTGAAACAATAGCTGGCACTAAGAGCACCTTTGGTCTTATTTGTCATCACCGATAAACATACACTGTGCCAAGCCCTCCCTGGTCACCTAGCCTCAACTTTAAGTTGTTCTATTATACAAAACCCCACAGATACCTAGGCAATCCCACTTTTTGCTATTTAACCTGTACCTACCTGTAGCACAACACTGGATTTTTCCAGCATTCGCTTCAAGCCATTCCAGTTCTCTCTGATCTAGG
This sequence comes from Ceryle rudis, assembly GCA_033439905.1. NCBI lineage: Eukaryota > Metazoa > Chordata > Aves > Coraciiformes > Cerylidae > Ceryle > Ceryle rudis. Next base: position 36,310 of record JAAGNO010008392.1, on the reverse strand, counting down.
AAGAATCTAGCTTCTGAACTGCAAAATATTTGTAGATTTTAAGTTCTGTCTATTCCCAATACTAAAAAACAAGGAACAGTCCTAAATTCATAAAGGTAGTTTGTTTTCTGGGTTGGTGTTTTGTCAGTTTGTTTTGTTTTGAATAGCCTCTCTTCCAGTGCTTTCAGCTTTTGAATCTTTTTTTCAATCATCAAGATTCATATTAGCGAAATTTTAGAAACATAGAATCATTTGGGTTGGAAGAGACCTTGAAGATCATCAAGTCCAACTGTTAACCCAGCACTACCAGGTCACCACTAAACCATGTGCCTCAGCACTGTATCTCCATTGCTTTTAAATACTTCCACCACTTCCCTGGGCTTCCTAATGTCCAATCTAAACCAGCCCTGGCACAACTTGAGGCCACTTCTTGGCCTATCACTTGCTACTTGGGAGAACAGATTAATCCCTACTACACTACAACCTCCTTTCTGGGAGTTTTGGAGAGCAGTAACATCTCTCAGAGTCCTCTTCCCCAGGCTACACAACCCCCATTCCTTCAGCTGCTCCTCATAAGACTTATGCTCTAGACCCTTCACCAGCTTTGTTGCCCTTCTTTGGGCACACTCCAGCACCTCAATGTCTTTCTTGGAGAGAGGGGCCCAAACTTAAACACAGTAATCCAGATGAGGTGTCACCCGTGCCAAGTGTAGAAGGACAATCACTTCCCTAATCCTGCTGGCCACACTATTGCTGATATAAACGAGGATGCTTTTGGCTTTCTTGGCCACCTGGTCACACTGCTGGCTCATGTTCATCTGGCTGTCAATCAACACCCCCACGTCCCTTTCTGCCAGGCAGCTTTCCAGCCACTCTTCCCCAAGCCTGTAGTGTTGCCTGGGGTTGTTGTGACCCAAGTGCAGGACCTGGCACTTCTCTGCTACCATCCAAGCCAAAAATCTCAGAACTTGTAATATAAACTGAGATTCTTACAAAATTATATAAAACCAGAAATGCAAGCTTTTCTAAGAAAAACTAGTATTGTAACGCACAAAATAAGATGATCAGGGACACTAATTTATTTTATTTTAGAGGAAGACATACCAAGGAAAACCCAGAGAATTCTGATCCCAAAGGATGAAACAAGGAAGTGTCACTTACATTTGCATGACAAATGCAATAGGAAGGTAAGATATTAATGACTCAGTTCTATACCAGAGTTCATTGGTTTTACAATGGAATAGATCCTTAAACTTCAGTGACATGATAGTTCCCCAAATGCGCTCCACCCCTGTGAACCATAAGCATTTAGTTACCTGACTAAATACTGAACAATTCAAATAATCTCAGTTAATAGTAATGCAAACAATTAAATTCTTGTATACTTCTGTCTTCTTAAAAACCTCACAGTCTGAACAAAGATCCTGCAGTCAGAAAGAAGTATTTCTATTGAGCTCAGGGAAACTGAGGCTGGGACTTTGCTATACTACTTACAGAAATACCACAGCCTGGGAGCTGACTGTGATTCCAATGAGGAAAGTACCACCATCCTTGTTACAGCAGCTGTGCACCCACCACGACTGAGCTGCCCAGAGGCAAAACCCCACTCCCATGGCCATGGTATGATAAGCATCCAAAAACGCTTTGGCATTTTCAAAAGGACTACCAAACCCAAATGATGAAATAGAGGGACTGACCTAAAGTGGTAACATGAGAGTCCAAATTCCCAGTATCTGACTTCAGTTGCATAAAACTACTGGGAAAACACAGAGGTTTAGCTATGGCCTTCAGTTACAGACACTGAAAAAGATCATGACAAGCAGTAATGCTTCAGAACAAGAGTCACATATATAAGTGAAAAGTAATAGCATCAATTTTTAGTAGTGCCCTTTTGAAGTAGCTAAGAAACGGAGTGATGACTAAGGCAATAAAAAGCAGTGACAAGTATAAATCCATGAGAGATTTCAACACTATATTTAAATTATATTTTTATGTCAGTGGAATACTACAGATGAAAATGAAAACCTTTTGTATTGGCAGCTGCAGAGCAAGAGAAGAAGCTGTACTTCCCTGGTAGTGAAAGTTAAGAGTCTGAAGTGAAAACCTGAGAGTTACGAGTCCTTCAGCTCCCACTTCTGTTACGTGGGCACTTGGTATCTCAGGACACAAATGGCAAGGAGGCAGCCAAAATTCTTTCTGATGAAGAGCTGTTCCCAGCACAGGTTTACTTCTCCAGAGGCATCCACAGGAGTGCCACAAAACAGAGATCTAGCAGAGAGACATCTTCCATCATGAGTATTTTTCAGTTCTTCCTCTATTACTTTTTTTTTAAACTCTTTTTTTTTTTTTTTTTTACACTGCAATTCCAAAGGTGCATTTTTCCCATCAAAGCAGACTATTATCTCTGAGTGACATTAAAACTCGTATTTGTCTGAATAATCAGCTATACAGTTTTCACCAGACTCTTATCACAATGAAACAGCAGTGGTGAAAACAAGAACAATCTGCATTACAGATTATTACAATAATAATAAGACAGAAGCAGCTTGGGAATGCACGGCTTAATTGCTACTCCATTGCTACCAAAAAAAAATTTATCCCAGTAGGCAAAACAGAGGCATCCCAGTTCAACAAAAAGGAGCATAGCAGACGTCAAAACAAGAGGATGTAATCTACAGAACTGCTGAAGAGAAGCTTACAAACTCTCTATAATAACTGAAAACAACATAAATAAGCAACATAATTATACAGTCATAAACTTTAGACCAACTGCTTAGTTCACATAAGTCTACCTTTTTGGATTAGCAGAGAGGGAGCAGGCAACACCTGATGTGACTAATATTGACTGATTTGTACCTGTACATTTTTGCACAGAAACAGTTAATACATCTATCGAGTTGACAAATGTAAAGAAGTCACGCTTGGAATCTGCCACAACAGCCAAGAGGAAACAGGATTTGAAAGCTATCTTGGAAGATTTAATCTCCAGTATTTTTAAGCCTCTCATTTGAGCATCTAAAATTTGGGTGCCAAAGTAAGTAAAATTGATTCGGTAGTTTGATAAAACAAGCCAAGCAGCTACACCTCAATGTACATTTGTGTATTAGCATAATGTTTAAATCTTAGAAAAGAAGCCCTAGAATACTTTTTTTTTGAAAAAAGTGACAACTCCCTTCAACAGAATAAAGTCACCTTCTCTTTTACCCATCTCAACACTGTTCATCCATTACACACATCAAACAACCCAACACTGATTAACCAAAAATTCTTCCTAAAGTTTTACCATGAGTGCAATAGCAAGCACACAGTGGTTTTTTCACTAGGGAATGACTTTTTGAAGAAAATAAATACTATTAAATTTAACTTTTATAAAGAAATCCCTAAACCCTCTAATAACCATTAACTATTACCATCTAATAACATGTTATTTCACTCACTTCCTCTCATTTTCTAGAGACAAGATCCAAAACCACGACTCAACAGCTTTAATGTAAAAAGCTGGGAGGTAGGGTTAATATTATTAGACTCTTCTAAATTTTAATCCAGCGGAAACCTGGCATTGATCTGATACAGTTCAGGATGATGGAAGGGATGCAGAAATAGCCAGAGAATGAGATTAATTCCATGCTCAGGAACCTGATCTGAGCTTCTTGAGCCATATGTGAGGTAGCAATGCCAGAATGCAGTATGTGTTCCCACCAAGAAAATTGATTCAGCACATAAATAAATCAGGAAGAAGTTAAAATAGCCAACGTCAACTTTTCCAGGGATGAGAAACTGGAAAGTGCTGAGGGATTGTGTCTCGTTACCTAACTACTTTTAAGAGTCATCCCATTACAGAGCTAGCAGAACCAGAAGTGGCACTGGAAAGTGCAGTTTTTACAGGAGTCACATCGCTAGCAGCAGAAATCTTACAGCTGTGTGCAGCATGAACACCAGGGCTATGTTTTCCCAGGCTGGCCAGTTTCCTGATTCATATTCCCTCAAATTTAAACCCCAGACCCTGAAGAGCACTCTTCCAAAAAGCAGGGAACTTTAAGCTTCTTCCCTTTTTTTTTTTTTTTTTTTTACTTCTTATTAGTATTCAAATTCTAATCAAATTGCTGTTAGTGTTTTAATTCAAATCACCTAAAAGATCACCTGAGGCAAAAGCTGTAATTGATAGCAATTTAATACTTCTACTCATCACTAAGCAGAAAAGGTATCCCAAAGAGCATCTGCAATAGATTCAAGGAGTCCTCCAATGAAACTGTTTCTAAGGCTAAAATAAAAACACTAAAAGGGAAAAAATTTCAGTCCTCCATGATCACCATCAATTAAGACATGCTATAAAACAAATTACTTTGGAAAAACAATAGAAAATTAAAGGTTTAGTATTTAGTGTGAAGATGTGCTCTTAATTCTAAACCTATCTTCAATCCAAGTTGATTCCTCCAGACAAAAAAAAATGTGAAAAAATGGGCTACCACTGGAGGGTCAACTGATTCCGGATCTGTCAAAAGGAAGTAGTAGTCAGCTCCACCATCCTACAACACAAAGGGCTGCCAGAAGCCCCCAGACATTTACAGTCAAGAGCTGTTACCACAGCTTGACCAGCTGAACTCAACTATCAAGCTGGATCATGCAGAAAAGGTAGCTGCTCAAGTAGATAGAATCCACATCACTTGGGGTTTTTAACTTCTGCGCTCTAAACCACACCTGGGAGAGAACATCAGGTCTATCCAACCTTTGTAGAATTAGGACAGCGTTCACCAAAGAGTCAAGTTGACTGCTTAGCTATCCTAAGTAGAGAACTAAAAATATTCTCAAGCTGGAAAGAGATAGAAAGGCTGACAAAAGACCATTTCTTCACCATAACTGAACCACAAGTTAAAACAAAAAGAAACCCAAACCCCTTATATCCATAAATAGTTTCCCCTCTAGGAACTAGATTTTTTTTTTTCCTACATTAATCAATTACATTTGTATAGTCAAAAAAAATTACATCACCTTGTAAAAATTAGTCAGTATTAAAAAAACCCACAAACCTCTGATGACAAGTGATACTCATGCTCAGTACCACCTTAGCAGGTTGTAGCATTGTTAATTCAAAACTGTGCAAGTATATTTAGTACAGCTATGTACAGCTAATAAATATAGTTTGATCTCTGTATTAACTACAAGAATGTGAGAAGTGTCACATGCTTTTTTCTTATTTACTGCACTTAAACATTTAGCTCACAGTGCATTGATATTTTGTTTAACAGCAGAACAACCACTTTCATGGTGGGATGCTCTTTCCTCCTTCATTCCTGTTTAGCATGACTTACAGGAGCAATGTACCTCCCCCAGACAATTTGATCTCCCTGATGTGTTTCTTCAAATAAAATCAGAAAATCTGACTGAAATAACAGTTACTTCACCAGTCATAAGTCCCCACTATTCTTGCACTACAGCAATAGACACTAGACACTGCAAAAAGATTTTTTAAAAAGTAGTAATAACGTGAGATTAACAACAGTAATTTATAAGACTAAAATAAAATAATATAAAAAAAAAAACCAGAACAAGCTTGTTTTGAACTTTCTGAAAGTATTATTCTGCAAATTCAGTTTGTGTGGTTGCCACAAAGCCTAAGAAAACCTCTTTGCAAGCTGTTCATCCACGGTCCAACAAATTCAAGGAGACAAGGTTCATCCAGGACATGTAAGTAACCAAGGAAACGGAAAGCAATGATTAAAAAATAAAACAGTAATTATTAAAAAAGTTAACTATAAAAATATAAAATCCACTTTAAGCCTATGTAATCACCAGACTTAAAAATAAATTAATAAATAAGGATTACTATCATTGATGGCTTTCTGTGTCAATCTTCTTTCTTGTGCTTGGGCCCAGGATGCAGATCAATTGCAGAGGCAGGAACATTCCGGTCTCCGGACTCATAGCAATGGGCTGCAAACGATTTCCCAGATGCAGCGAGAATTTTGTATCACATCTAGTCATACAGAGTGTTTTTTCCAAAAGGTATGAATATGTCAGTTCTCCTTGCCAGGAAGCTCTGTCTGGCAGTCTCTGGCTTTTCCAGCTCTCCTTTAGCCAACAGTAAGGCCAAAATAAATTTGTCATCTTTACCTGACAGCTTCTGCCTTCCAATTTTCCTAGACTTTTCATTAGTATATTGAAAATTCATTACTGCAGACAGCAGAGTGGGAAATTAGAACATCAGTGTCCTCTTCACCCAAAAATGTGTAGTCTTAATGCACAACAGCAGGAGGTAGTGAACTTTGCTATTGCGCACTGGCACAATAGCATGGTGTCTAATATTTAACTGGTCAACTTCCAAGGTTATTCTCAGAACCAAAAATTATAGAAAATGTACATATACATATAGAAAAAAAATCTTTTTCCTAAAGCACAACCTGGGAAGCACATAGAACTGTTCAGAAATTTAAAAAGAGTTTTCATGGTTGAAAAAAATCATTAATTTGGAAACATTTGGAAACATTTCAATTCAATATTAGAGACACATTAAAGCATTTTTCCTTAAAGAAAGGCAAGAGTCTTCTCCTCATTGAGGAGGAAAGAGAAAACAGTCACAGATAAATCAAACACCTCACACAGCAAAAGCTGCTTTACTCCCGTGCTGTCAAACCAATTACAAGAAGGGGAGAGCTGTGATCTCACCCTCAAATCTAGTGCAAACAAACCAGTTTCTCACAGGCACCATGCAATTTTAGTGTAACTCCTATTGAGCAAGGGGGCTATCACGGTTACAAGATATAAAGGTGCTTACTCCAGGAGGAAATTAAGCACTGGGAGAGGCCCACAAGCCCTGAAGCCTCCATCTGGACAATATAACTATTTCACCTCGAGAGCATTTGACTAATTTTCTCCGGTTTTGAAAAATCAATTGTTTTGTCAATTGATACTTTTCTCAAAGTATGACTAATTTTCAAACTCTGGACTGACACCATTAAAGTAGTATTACTTTCAAACCATTTTAAAAAGTAAAAGACAGTCCACAGCTCCTTGTAAATAGTCTTAGCAGAATTAGGAGTATCATCCAGGATTATCACAACCAGATGAAAAACATACTAAATAGGTCAGTGCAGTGCATGTGCTCTCTCTGCTTTAGTGTACTCCTTATTTTTCACTATGAAATTATCTTTCAAATAGCCAACAGAAATATTCTTTCAAAGTGTTCCAATTTTTTCAATGAAAAACAATAAAATCAAATTTGACCCTTTGGTGAGAGGTATTTTCCAAGCCACTAGAAAATCCTCAATCAATAAAGTGTTGAACAAATCACCTTTTATAATGAAACCCAGGTAAATACCTGGGCTAATACCTGGGTAAATACCAAGGTCAAATTTCAACTTCAAAGCAGGAAAATTATAATAGATCTTTTTTAGCAGGGATTATGGCCCAGTACCTGGTTTCCCCCAGTATAACTCAACTACACTAACACAATTACTATAAAAACATGCAGGAGGTGCATTACTTAGCAAGCCTCAGAAAACTCGCTACTAGAAAAATGACACTTCTGGAGGTTGAACATGAGATGATGTGTTCTTATTTCGCTAAGAAGGTTTCTTGCTTTTTTTTTAATTATTATTATTTTAATCTGCTTTCTTCTTTGCTTGGGACATTTGAAGATTTATTTAAGAAAATTTCTTTTAAGAAAATCAGATACAAGCTTGGAATGATAAGACTAAGCTGCTACTCTCCCATGAAACACAAGTGAAAAATAGTTAAGTAAACAATAATGAGCACGTGCTGTCCAGAGTCTTATGTGATGCAAGAGGATTTCAGCCACTGATTTATGTATCTGCCTGCGAGACATCATTAATAGGAGATTTTGTTAGTAAAGAATGTTAAAGGTCCCAGTAAGTTTTTTTCCTCTAACAGTTATTGAGTGTTTATTATCAGAAGAGAAATAAGAAGCCTCTTAACTAGCTGAATCACATCCATGGAAGGTCAAGCATAGTTCCTGGGCCCAGCAGTCTCCAGCTGGATCTTCAAATTGCCTGGGTTGCAGATGCTCCATGAAATTAAACTCCATTACTTAACCTTTACCAACTCCTCACATGGCCTGTTAGATCTACCTGAGTTTAAATGGAAACAACACATACTGTGAAGCGTATTTAAAAAACACAAAAACATATGCTAAACATTTGAGTGCAAAATACCCTGTTATAAGAGAGATGTCTAAAATAAGAAAGCACAGTTCTAAATTGCAATTAACAAGAAGCAACCATCAGTGTTTTGGAGAAGTTGGAAGTTCCCTCAGCATTGGACCACCAGGCCTGAGGAACTTGGGGAAAGCAATTCTTGTCTACTTGACCTGTCCAATGCCAAGCTCCTACTCAAACCATGTAATCATTTTTATATTTAGGTGTTAAAATATATAATCTTTTACATAATCTTTTAATCCAAAAGTATTTATGAACTCATAGCATGTACCAGATGAAAGTGTAAAATAAAAAAAAAAATCCAAGTCACTAGATTTCTGTGTTTCCTTTTGGTAACCCATTCCTGACACCCTGAAGTTGCAAACCCTTTTGTTCCCATGACAGGAGCAGAACAGTACTTACCTCTGTTGATGTATTTTGGAAATCACTCAGAATGAGAGAGAGCACAAATCTCAAAGGAACATTCACCCCATTTTTCCTCAGTATTTGTCACAGAGCTCAAGTAAAATTCAAGAAACAGTAAAAGTGCAATGGTCAATGAAACTAGTGCTGTTACCATTAACCTAAGAGAAGACTTCAGTGAGTCAAGAGTATATTTTGCTATTTCTATTAGTTGTTATCTTCTGCTTCAAAATCTTTTATTTTAAAGTTTTACAATACTGCGCATTGGGTCTGGCTGAGCTGGAGTTCATTTTCCCCCCAGCAGCCCTCCCAGTGCTGTGCTTTGCACTGAGAGCTGGAAAGGTGCTGGTAACACCCCCGTGTTGTGGCTACTGCTGGGCAGGGCTCGCACAGCACCAAGGCTGGTTTTCAACATTCCCCCTGCAGTGGGACGAGGTGGGCAAGATCTTGGGAGGGGACACAGCCAAGACAGCTGACCCAAACTGATCAAAGGGATATTCCATACCATATGGCATCAGCTCAACAATAAAAGTTAGGAATAGGAAGAGGAGAAGGGGAGGGGGCACCCACTTATCCTCTGGACATGCCTCCCAAAAAGGGGCCAGACATCGCCTGCTGATGGGAAGTAGAGAATAAATCTTTATTTTCTTTTCATTCCTTGCACAGCCTTGCTTTGCTTTTCATTAAGCTGCCTTTGTCTTCACCTATGAGTTTCATTTGATTCTCTTCCCCTGGTCCCTCTGGGGTGTGGTAGTAGTGGTGAACGCGCTGCTTCATGGGTGCCTGGTGTCCAACCAAGGTCAAACCACCATACACGGAAATTATCATAGGTCTTCCAGGAGCACAGGCACCTTCTGTAAAGGGGCACAAGCCCTCCATCATAAGCAAAGAAAAATCTGGAAGCTCTTAGTGGTACTTCAAATGTGAGTAGAAAATCCCAAACATACAGCTCCTTCCTTTGGAAATAGATTTGCCCAAACCACAAGAAAATTTCTGATTGTTGAAATTTCTTCTGAGTTTACTTATTGAATAACTTTCTTTTGTTTCAAGATGGAAAAACCTAGTATTTCTGGAGACCAACTGATGCGAGATTTTTCTTCACAAAGCACACCTCCTCTGTTGCCAAGGCACAAACAATAATAAAAATGAAAATATTATGTACAACTCCAATCAGGCTCAAATTCTTTTTGTCTCCATCTTACCGTTGTCAGAGAAACTGGGTCTGACATTACACCGCTGGGGTTTTCAGACAGACTGCCCTCTTAACACTTAGATCAACCAAAAAAACCATAAAATTTAAAATAACTTTTTTCTTAAAAGGGGGAAATGTTACAGTCAGATGATTTCTATAACCATACCCTACACTTCCTGCATTTGACACCACAGTGGATGGCTAAAAGACAGGCCAGATCCCACCAGCAGTAATTTCTATGCAAGTGTCACAACTTCAGAGAGGTACTAAAAATAAACATGCAAACTCACCAGCTTGCAGAAGTTAATCCTCATCTACACTTTTCTTCTAAAGGAATTGATAAAAAGCGTGGGCAGGACACTGATTTTCAAATGTTTGTTACCATTCTGCAAGCATATTTGGCAACTATGAGGTAAGGTGTAGCATTCGGAATTGCCATTGGTACTTAAAATGACGGGGTTTAATGACATGAAATGCAAATATCATACCTCCTCAGGTAAAAAGGAATGAGAATATGAAAAAAATGTATGTGCAAGAATGTTTGTCAGCCTTTACAGAGGTGTCATTCATAAGGACTATTAAAATTAAAAATTAACAATTCTGGGTGTTCAAGCACTTTTTCCCCCCCACATATATGAGCCACAATTATTAAAACTATCACAGGGAAAGTGTCAAAGGGTAGGTGGAGAGGTCAGTATTTGCAATTACAGGTAGACTGGTTTCTTAGGAAACAAAAGCAAATCTATTTAGGTTGGCAGAGAGATATCACTAGGTCTTCAGGGCTGGAGTCTTCTGTACTGGAGAATTGTTTCTTAATATTATGTTTCTATAATAAATACCCTGATGCTCTTCAAACATCAGCTGCTCCCTGTGCTTAAGATTCATCCTCACCACCTACTTCTACAGTCCTCCTCTAAGTTCAACATCCTAATGAAATAAGGTGAGTAGACATCTGGTCTTGACCATCCTAATTGAAGCGCAACTGTGCGCTTATGTTACCTCAAAAATAGCAAGTGAGATCACTTCCTCAAGATAAAGGTTTTGTGCTCTCTCACCATTACCAGCAGACTGACATGAAGTGCTGTTCAGGAGCCATTTCAAAGCAGAATCCACTGGTTCTGAAGAGGACATAAATTCAAGCACCACACAGTTGGCGAGTGCATGGCTTTGCAAAAAGGTAAAATAGAAGTTTCTTGGATTTCCCCTCTGCCAAAGCCATTATATTTACCACCACTGTGTTACACCAGCTTAAATGCCACCATTCTTCTGTTTTCAGTGCAGAAAGTCTTGACTTATCAAGCAGACTTTACTGCTTTTTTAAGCTACACTTACACAGTAGAATTTACATGTTCTGAAATGGTCTGTAAGATGATTCACACTGAGGACCTGATCTGATCACACTGTGGCTTTCTTCCACCTTCATGTCCATGTTTTCTCTCCTTGGAAACCAGGATTCGGGTTGAAAGAAGCAAAAGAGAAGAAAAAGAATAGTATGTCCTCAGGGCTCAGCCCAATATTGTATCAAGACATTGACAGACTGCAAGGTAGGACTGGAAAGTGCTCCCGAGTTTCAAGGTTCAAATATAGCCAAAACAGAAGAACAGTCTAAAAGCACAGGCCACCTTCATCCCACTTAAGTACTTGACTATTAAACACAACTGCCTTCCAATTCCTTCTGTAGTCAAACATAAAGGGACATGTCCAAAGAGCAGTTCCAAGTTTAGGTCCCACGCTCCTAACTGACAGTTCAGTGACGTGCAATTTCTCTTGACCATGAAGTTTTTGTTAGGGCCCTCTGCACACCCCTCCATATCCACCATAACTGCCAAGGGGCAATTATTGTTAAACTATTTTGTTATTGTTTTTCTTTGCATTTTTTTTGGTGAGATTTTGTTTTGTGGGCTTGTAAACCAGTAAGTTCAAGAGTAAGAAATTCAAACATATCATCCATTTACATAGGTAAAACAACAAAGCTATAAACACAATGGAGTGTTTTAGAGATGTGACAGAAGTCACGGCCTTGATCACAAAAACTGACATCAGACATAACAGGGTATTTAATCCCAGCTATTCATACTGTTTCAAGTGTCACTCCCCAGCATTCTGACAACATGTGTAAGTAGTACTCTAAGTATTAACAATCAAGCTGCTTACAAATACATTAAAATATCGCCACAAGGAAAACCCAAACTACAATGGAATGATTTCATATCATTTTTTCTGTAAGAAGTATCACATAGGAATTTTTTGAAGTCCAACTCTGAAACAGTACTTCTGTAATTTATTTTTATTTAGGAGTAAGGGCCTTTAAAAACACTTTTCAGCAGCAGTACTTAACATACCTCCCTCTGAAAATGATTTATACAATCAGGTGAGTTACAATTTTTTACCAAATACGAAGAGTGTATATTGTGGAGTACTCTTACCACTAACAGATAGGAATGAACAACCATTATTTGTTATTTGATAGAGCAAGAGCAGTTTTGGGCACCTCAATCTTAAACTATGCATCACAGTAACTCATTGCAAAGACACTTCAAAGGCAAAAACCAGTTTTATCTTAAGCTCAAATACCATCTACAACTCCTAACTTCTAAATACTTCTCTAGAACACCTACAGGAAATCGGCCAACTCTCAATGACTAGACAAGGGGAGGGAAGCAGTGTTATCGAGAGCCTTGAAATGCTCCTGAAATTCCTCATCTGTTACATAATCATAAAGCCCTTTGAAAACATTTAGCAAAAATATATTTGTATCTCTACAAATTGATATATGTTGTCACAGTCTACTCAGGAGAGAAAAGAGTAAATATTCTTCTCTCCCCTTCCTTTCTGTAACAGCAGTCCATGGGCAGCTTTCATGCTTGCAGCCCTTTTTGGGAAAGCCAACATAGCCCAGATTCTCTAACCCAGACCAGATCGGTTTTACAGAAAGGCTCTTTTTCTATAGCTAAGGGAGGAGGAGTGAAATGCCTCCCTTTCCTCATATGAAGAAAACCAAGGCAAAATTGCTACTTCTGCTAACTTTCCACATAACCTCCCTCATCTGTAGAGCGGAGCACAGATGTTCTACTTTGCCTTATGAGGCACTTTGACAAGTCAGGACAATACAAGCCTGTACATTTATCCATATCTAGACACACACAACTTCATTCTCTCCATCTTCTAATTCTTGGTTAGTTGTAAACTCTTCATGCAAAGATTTGGTTGGGGTTTTTTACCTTGACAAGACTTGCATTAACAGTACTATGACATTTATCAAGGTCTTCAAGTGATGACTAAATTGAAATACCTCATTACAGCAGTGATCTGTTCAGCGCCTGATGTGGGAGGGGAGGGTGCCTACGCCATCTGATGACTATGTATACTGATAGAGCATCTTTCACATCCACTGCTGAAGCCAAGTACCAGTAAGCAGAAAAGTACAAGCCAAACCCTATTTAGAAACTTTCTCCTCCTGAAAGCACACTCAAATGGTCACATAAGGAACATATGCACTTAAAGAAATACAGATTAGGTGGATTAGATCCTTGTCCAGATTTCCAAAATGAACTTTGTGTACTTACACCTTTAAAGTTTTTAAAACCTTTTTACTGAAGAAACAACCACTTTCCTTTTCACAGCTTGATTTCTCACGTGAAAAGACTCTTACATTGCATGGTTAGTTATTTTCTCTTAAGAAAAAAAAAAATCTAGAAGAATAAAAAGAATTATGGCCAACTAAGTTTCCCATTCTTCCTACAAGCTTCTGTTAACTCTATGTAGTGACCCTGCCATAAGGAATTTTGAGTTATGCAATGTAATTTAAACTCCAACATGGGGAAAAATACACCAAGAAAAGAACATTTTAACAGTTTTCTCCTTCCCAATAAAGGTATCAGCTATTCTAGAAGTGTTTGTAAATTGCTTTATCATAAGTATTGTGTCAGCAATCAACACTGGAGTGCATGAGGTCTCAGCCTCCTAGTGTTCAGTGGTCACACAAACTCACATGCTTACAGAGTATTCTACTTTAGGAAGAGATTTAATTGATAGGTGAACACATTCCTCATACTTCAAAAGGTTAACCTAACCCACAAAATACAGGAGGGGTATAAAAGGTATTATTGTGACTCTCTGTAAAGCAAGCACTACCTTTGCTTTTATCCGTTACAAATTCAGTTACTCCACATCAGGTCAGGAGAGCATGTTTTGTGTGCCTGGGAACAGAGGAACAAGGAACTCCATCTGATCTCAGCATTTCACCTAGGTGGTGATCTCTGCAGCTTGGCTCCCACAAGCATTTGATTCTAATTCAGATTACAGAAAACTACTGAGAAAAACAAAGTAAATATTGATTAAAAATAAACAAAAGGAAAAAAAAGTACAAAATTTAGATAGATACTGCTCACTAATAAAGCTCTTCCTAGTCTGCCATATTTCCAGTACAGTTTAAAATGGTTCTATTATTTTACTCCTCTTGCTATATACAGCTCTGTAAGCATAATAAATACTCAACAGTAAATAGTAAGCTTTTCACCATAGCATGATATTCTGAGCTCAGATCTATGTATTCATGACAACTTTCAGATCTTTTTCCTGCTCTTTTTGTCTTTTAAATGCATTTGATTTTGCTGAAAAAGCAGTACTCTTTATCTCCTGTTTATTTACATTTCCTGATGATTTTGCTACATCTTTATATTACTCAATCAGTGCTGGCAATTCCATCTAATTATGGGGTTCAGTTGCCTTGAAGAAAATTAGCATTTAAATTTTCACAAAGTCAATCAATCAGCAGCATCTAGGGCTGGAGAATTAGATGTTTCTGCATATGACCTGAATTCAACTTCATCAGACCAAAACCTGAGCACCACTGTTACACATTTTTGATGTACTGATACGTAACATGCTCTTTGGCCATCTTTCTTTTTCCCCTTCCCTCTAGCACAGAGTTAACTGAAGCTGAAATTAGTGTGCATTCTAACTGACATCATATGCGTTAAATTCTATTCTTCCAGGAGGCCGATGCTTACTGCTCAACTCGTTTAATCTGTCAGAAGGTACAAAGCAAACCAGTGCAACTCATTAGCTGCTAACTCATCATCTTCATATCACAGTGAAAACAATGACTGAGAAGTAATCCAATTTCACTCTGCATCTCATATATTACTATTTACAGTGTCTGTTCTCCCTTGAGCTAGGCTAACTTGCCAAAAGGTAATGCGAGCAATTGAAGTTTCCAGGAAAGATAGAACTGGAGACCAACGTATAACCCGACTAAAGCAAACTGAATATGGCCAAATGACTGGGTCACAGCCTAAAATTAGGTATCCAGAGCCAAGTTAAGATAAAGAAAAAAAAAATGTATATCCTATATCTGAATTCGACAAGCATACTATAATATACTATACCACACACCGGTTGCAAAGCAATAGCACCAAACAAGTAAAATTAGTAAGTATTTTATGCATTTTTTCCAGTTATTGTGCACATAAAAAAAAAAAGAGAAAAAGAACTATCAGCAACCACACAAAACTTAGACACCTCAAAAAGCAAGCTCCACTAAGCACATGACACCAACCAACCATCAGGGCATAAGGAACAAACTCTTGTTTTAACATTCAAGAAATATTTTAAATAAATGAGACCACCCAACCATGAGAAGATCCCTTCTAGATGCTTTCTAAGCTGTACCTAGTGACAACAGATTTGTAACATACACACTCTTCCAGACACCTTTCTAGAAGAGTGGGTCGGTCATGACAGAGAGCATTTGTCCATCCTACTGCAGTACATCATCAGGTCGAAAGAAGTAAGAGTGTAACATTTGTCCAGTTGTTCTCACCAGTGGTCCCGACACACTCTACATGCACAGCGAGGTGGCACACAGTCCCCAAAGATAGCAGCCATTGCAGATGGACCACAAAGCACTGATTCACACCATTTCTGCAGTTTAATACAGCTATTATTCCAGATCCCACTAAGAATTAACCTGTCCAAAACTCTCAGCTCATACCCCCCTCCATGCAGTTGTAAACAATTTATGTGGCACTTGGCCACATCATAAAATTATATCAAAAGTTGGAGCATCCCACCAGGAGAGCATGAGGTGGTGATCCCAGCCCTGCAGAGAGCAACGGTAGCTGCATTTTAGGGGTGCCCCTGCTCCCTGCTGTTCACAGGCACATTCCTATGTCACTTTGGAAAGGTCACAGCCCCTCAGGCTTGGTGGCTGAAAACATCTGTGGGCTACCACAGGATTTCCAATAGTATGTCAAAGCTTCACCAGTGGTGTACAGTCATCCTCATTTCTCATTCTGTGCCTCTGCCTAACAGAGACTGAATGGCAATTCCTGAGTATCAGTGGCAGGCTGGATGATTGTCGTTTTTTGGGGTGGTTTTTTTTGTTGTTGTTTTTGGTTGGTTGTTTTTTTTTGTTGTTGTTTTTGTGGGGGTTTTTTGTTTGTTTGGGTTTGTTTGTTTTCCTTGCAGTTTCCAAATATTGTTAGTGGTTTTTTCCAACCTAGAAAAGCCATTTTGAGATTAGTTGTTTTTTGGAGTTTTTTTCCTCTGAAGAAGGAGAAAAAAATTTTTTTCCTTAAACTTATCAACTGAATATTTGGAATACATAAGGTCACTCCATTATAAAATCTCAAATGAATACTGCATATCTGTAGAATTTGTTTGTATGTACACAAGCACACAAATGAGTGCTCTCTGAAGGACTTCTGGAGAAGCCTTAAATTACAATTAATCTGCTTTAAGAAGAGAAGGTATTTTAGGAAAAAAAAATAAAATTCTTCCATACAAAAAAGGCTTCAAGCGCTCCTCCATACAAATCACTGATATTTTTAGAAACAGTAAGCCTTACCTAAGGGAACTGTGTTTTTCACTTTTCACAAACAAAACGAGGAATACAACACTCCATCAACACAACCAAGCAAAATTACTTCCGCATTTTTCAGTCAGCTCTGCCAAAGGCTACTGGACAGATCACAGGAACATACCACTGCTATCCATTTCACATTCTCCAAATTTTTACGTTACAACTCTGCAAACACTGCTCATATGATCATATGTAAGGCTTCCACTTTTAAATTCTACTGCAGATTGTTAATGATCCCCTCTTCTCCTCTAAACTAAGAGGCACGTTTGCACTGCAGTTAAGCTTAGCCCAGTGAGGACTGGACATTTCTATGTTCAGATAACTTGTCTATTACTAACAATATCAAAATTTACTGAAGTATATACAAGTATTAGTGCATACTTCTTCCCCATCAAACCTAAGAAGAAAACAAGCACCTTTGTTTGGTGTAATCTACACTTCATGAACTTTTGCTAGTTTCTCAGCCAAGTACCCAACTTCTCAATGCTCACATATAATTTTCTTGACCATTTAAGCATTGCTTCAGTAACAGCAAAAACCCTTAAATTTACGTTTTGTTGTTGTTTCAACCCTTCACAAAATGTCATTGCTCTGAGTTTATCCTATGCACTAGAATACTCCCTTATAAAATACCCATTTTAAACACAAACTGCAAACATAACTGAAAAAAACTTTTAAAGATGTAAGGAAAAGCATCAAAAGCTTCCTATTCGAGCAGGTGGAATACTTACTAAACAATAAAAATTATAACAAATTAAATAATACTTCCAATAACTTGGAATTTTCCCCCATAGCTTAGTATGCAGAGAAAATTATTTTTGTTCTAAATTTGCACGTAAATTTTTTCCAACCTTACCATCATAAATTCTCCTAAAAACAGGCTATGAGAATTTAGATTGCTTAATTAATGCGAGTAGAAGTCAGCTATGACACGTACTAAGTCTAGTATTTCTAAAAAACAAAACTAAACATTTTTTTAGGACAGTTTTCAAACTGCATCTATCCTAGCAAATGAAACAACAGCCTGCTGTTCCTGGGCACTGGAATTAAATCCCACAGATCTAGGAAGTTTTTGATGGAGCCATCCCTAGCTTGCTTTAAGCCTCTGTCAGCTGTCTGTCTCCAAGATAATTCTCAGATACAGTTCAGGGTGAGCATGGGTCATGCACCATTCCCAACAGAGCTTGTCTAGAGCCAAATCTGGAGAAAAAGAGAATTTCAGAGTACAGAAGCAGGCTCTTCCATGCAGTACCACAGAACAATCCAGTTGGTGACCTGTAACTACAAGTGTTCCCCAGGAGTCAGTACTAGATCCAACCTTATTCAACATCTTTATCAATGACCTGGATGAAAGGGTAGAGCGTACCCTCGGCAAGCTTGCTGCTGATACGAAACTGGGAGGAGTGGCTGATACACCAGAAGGCTGTGCTGCCATCCAGTGAGATCTGGACAGACTGGAGGGATGGACAAAGGGGAATCTAATGAAGTTCAGCAAGGATAGATGTAGAGTCTTGCACCTGGGGAGGAACAACACCATGCACCACTACAGGTTAGCAGTAGACCTGCTGGAAAGCAGCTCCATGGAGAAGGACCTTGGAGTCCTGGTAGACAATGTATTATCCATGGAACAGCAATGTGCACTTGTGGCTAAGAAGGCCAATGGTATCCTGGGGTGCATAAAGAAGAGTGTGGCCAGGAAGTCCGGGGAAGTTCTGCTCCCCCGCTACTCTGCACTGGTGAGACCACAGCTGTAGCACTGTGTTCAGTTCTGGTCTCCCCAGTTCAAGAGAGACAGAGAAATACTGGACAGACTCCAATGGAGAGCTACCAACATGATTAAGGGACTGAAACATCTCTCTTATGAGGAAAGCCTGAGAGCCCTGAGGCTGTTTAGTCTGGAGAAGAGAAGACTGAGAGGGGATCTTGCTAATGTTTACAAATATCTGAAGGGTGGGTGTCAAATAGAAGGGGCCAGTCTCTTTTCAGTGGTGCCCTGTGATAGGACAAGAGGTAATGGTCACAAGCTAGAACACAGGAAGATCTACCTCAACATGAGGAAAAACTTCTTCACTGTGAAGGTGACAGAGCCCTGGAACAGGTTGCCCAGGGAGGTTGTGGAGTCTCCTTCTCTGGAGCCCTTCAAAACCCACCTGGATCTGTTCCTGTGTGGCCTGCCCTGGGTGTTCCTGCTCTGTCAGAGGGGTTGGACTCAATGATTTCCAGAGGTCCCTTCCAATCTTTACTATTCTGTGATCATGTTAATTTACTAGTACTGATGTAACCACAAGACAACTAACTTTTGCCTAATTTTTTTAATGCAGGTTTCAATTTACCACAATGACTGCTCTGAATTCCTTACTTCTAATCCCTGCAAACACCAGTCATACTGCCTGCTGTATCATGGAAAAGAAAATGCCTTTCCAAGACAAGTGGGGTACTGTGAGGCCAGGTAATGAAGGGACACAGAGCGTATCAGATATGTCACAGTTAGTCTGAGGCAAATGTCAGATGTGCCTAGAAGCACAGTGCTCATTCAAAGAAGAGTTACATTGCCATTTCACCACTGAGCACGAGCAGACGAGGCAGGTAATACAGATCAGCTCACATGCTGCAAGCTCTCGATTTATCTTAATCTAGAGCAACTCATCTGTTTTGCAACACCATGCAGCCATTACATTTCCTTCAGATGAAGACAGGAGATGCATAAACCCAAGGTGCTTGTGAGGGCAGGTAGTTCTAAGCAGCCAGAATGATCATGTGCCCCGTGTCTTGCTGGATTATGGTGTGCAAAGCTGCTATGGGAGTATGACTCCAATTGTACTTGACTGGCCAACACCATTCTCTCCCAGACACACAGAAGAGACATTTCAGCTGCCTTGGTCAAGTAGCAGCTGAAACACTCTTCTCCTGATGCTAACATCCAACCCAGCAGCTAAGTCCAAAGCACGCTGCTTGTATTGCTCATCTGTTTACATCACACTTCTGCTGTACTCTACTCACTCACCTACCCTTGAAGTGGGTAGAAGATGCAGCAACTCATCTCCTGGAGTGAGCACTGATGTTCAGTTGGAGGGAAAGGTTACCAGACAGCTGGTACCTTGGCAAGATTAACTAAATTACATACTTTAGTACCATCTGTGAAGACACAGCTGTGCCTTCTTGACTTCCACATACCACAAGAAACAGAGGAGGCAATAGTCAGTAAAAGAAAACAAAATCTTGGCAACATTAAACCTGGTTTTATTTCTTCTATACTAAATGTGGTTTCAAAAAGAAGGGAAGTTTTAGATTAAATCTCCATCATTGCTAAATGAACTGCGGGGGGACTTCACTATCCTGGTGAAATGCTGTTGCTTGGAGATTCGGGTCAAAAACTGTTGCTGAAATAACAGCTACCAGAAATATCTCAAGTGATATTTGACTCGGTGTAAGGTCATGAAGGCAACATTCAGACACATGAGGGGAGATTCATTAATTTCAAAATCACTGGATCCCAAGACGACCTCACAGCAATGGACTTTTTGATCGTTACAAGAAGCATTAATATCATGAGACAAGGACAAGACGCAGAAAAATTGTACCATTGGACAGCAAGCTGAAATGTAATTAGGAAAAAAAAAAAAAAATAAAGACAATTTGCTTCAAAACCAACAAATAGTCAAGGACTGCTCCTAACAAAGTCTACGTGAGACCGTGCAGGGTCCTGCAAGAATTTCTTCCATACTTCAACTGTGTATCTCTAGTATGGTACAAAAATAAATAAATCTATCTCAACTAGCAGATAATCCCCTCATCTAAACTAAAACATCCTGGGCCTGTATGCAGCAGTTCTTATTCAGAGTACTTAACCAGGAAACAACCACATCAACTGCTGCAGCAATTGCTGCAGGCACTCCAGGTCTGGTTGGAGTACTTCCCAAATGCATCTTCTATCCACCTGAACAACTCAAACATTAGCTTTTCCGACCTAAGCAACAGAACACTGCAGAGCAGTCTCTGTCCCGTCATTTAAGGAACATTTAACAATACTGGAAATAATAATTGAGGGGGATGTGGAGAGTGTGCGGGGTGAGAAAAAGAGGGTATATAGGGCAGGGAAGGAATGAGTGAGGTGCTTATTTGCCCATGGTGAAGGGAAACTGGAGATGGCACTGCTGGAGACTGGGCAGCCTTGGCAGTTCTCTTAAGGACCCTGGGCACATCCCAAACCACCTGGGAAACCTGAATTGCTGACACAGTCTGGCTACTGCCCCCAGCCCTGCCTCACTTGGAGGTTGTGGAGCTGGGCCCCATGGGCAAGGTCTCTGCTAGCCTAGTCCCAGTCCCTCACAGACTAGTCAGCACTCACCACTCCCCAAAAGTTCCTCCAAGTTTCCATCCTCTTATGCAGATGACAGATTAGAAGGTATAACGGAGAAGAGGAACTACGGGTATCTTCCAAAGCCTCACTGTTGTTTTCATAAGAACTGCTCCAGCTGCCTGCCTCAGACTGATTCTGCTGCAACCACAGCTTGCTGTGGGGATTCTCTGGTCTCAGAGTGGAAGACAATATCAGTGCTTTTGATGAAGACATCTGCATCCTCAAATGTCAGTGTCATAACATCTCCTGGCATTCTTGATGTTGACAGCTCTACATTTTATGTGGGTTGTCTATACTGAACACATCTGGGAAATTTCTTTGACTCCAGTTCTTTGTGGAACTGTTACTACATACAGTACAGTTCAGTGATTCATCCTATTCTTTGATTTTTGCCTGAATATGAAAATCAGTGAACAAAGAACAATGACAGCCATAGAAGCAAAGATCAAAATCTACACTTTTCTCTCCTGCACACCCATCTATAACTTGCTTTACATTCAGTCTTCTTACTCCTACACGTTCACACGGTAACTCAGTTTTAAGAGAAAAACATTATAGTCCTACCCAAACACCTAAAAACTTGTGGCATTCCAGGCTGAAGATTATCAAAACTCTTCCAGCTCAAAGAAGCCTAAAATTACATCCAATTCTCACGCAAATAGTCAAATCACTGTTATTCTTATGCAAATGAACAGAGAGGCAGCATTCAGGTTTGGATTAGGTTTCCCTATTAGTAAACAAAACATTCAGGCAGTTTGCTCTCTGATCCTCGGCATAAAGTGAATCCTAGGCAGAAGATGAGAACATAACCCCTGAGAATGCAGTATTTCTGAGAAGAGACAGATACCCAAAGGACTTCTGAGCCAAACACAGATGCTCCTTGCAAATTCAGATGCCTGAAGAAGTTGCAAGTGGTGGAAAGCAGCTAACCCAGACTGCTGTATATAACATCTCGATTCAGGGAGGATTTAAGACTGGATTTTGCCTTTTGTCTTGTTACTTACGCCCTTGCTGCTAAACGTCACTGAGTTTGCATTAAGGCTTTAGTACTTCTTGGCCTTCATTTCTTGGCTGCACTGGACAAAGGAGTTTTCTGTACACTGGGTGGTCCGAGGGCTGTGTATCAAATCAGCATAACAACACACTGCAGAGCATTTCTTCCAAGGATCACAGTATTTTCCAAACATTAACTAATTATTTTGCCAGCTAGTGATACATACACATGGAGCACAAGGTTCTCCTCGCTCCCAAGAGAGCTCTCCTTCCAGCTCCTTAATGTCTGTTAAAGTTACTTCTCAGTACTCTATGTTGTGCAATGAACTTGTTCTACAGCTCTTCCTTCTCCACCATGGGGTTGCTTAGGCTGAAGGCTAAAGTAATTAAGCCCTGCTAATAAAAATAAAAGCTATTACCCTCAAGCACACATCTGATCTTCCTGTCAAGTCATCAAATGATGGTAGTGCCTTTATCTCAATTCTTCACCTTCCCTCAAAGGCTTTCAATGCTCCATATTCTCTAAACATTTTTCTGACATCTCCTGAGCAAAATATTTTCTGGTGTTACATTTCAGTCTGCTCAGAAATGGGGAAGGACCAATTCAACACTAAGAAGTACTTAAGTCCATCACATTTTAAGAGTAATTTGAGTTTCTTCAAGCATTTCATAAATATTCCTACAGCACCAACAGGTAACAAGAACTACTTCTCGCAGCTATGCTCAACTGAGAAGACGTGGCAACTGTTGATTACTCGGTGCATCTGTACTGAAATGACACAGTGGCTCATTGGAGTCAGGATGCTGGGGAAGGTGGGGGACTCCCCATGGAGGCAGCAGCAAGACAGGGCCTGGCAGCCAGGGCCTGTCCTCCCACACCAGCAGGGCAGCTGAGGGGCACAGGGGCAGTGCCAGCCCTTGGCCATCTCCCAAGCAGGGATGTGGGGCCATGGGTGGGCCTGGCAGGGCTGTAGGGAGCTGGAGACGGGTCCTGATGTGGCATCACTGGGGCAGGGACTGATGGCCCCTGGGGGCTAAAAAGGGGTCCTGGACCATGGGTAGGGTGGGCTGGGACAGTCAGGCTGCCTTTGACATTACTGCCCTCAAGGCCTGGACAAAACCCACCACCAGCAACTGTTATACCAATTAAAACATAAAAATAGCTTTACCCTGAAGTCAAAAGTGACAATGGCCCAGCAAGATAAAAAGCTCTGCTTACAGATAAAGCAGTTGTCATACTAAAAATATCAGCAGTAACTGACACACACACAAAAATTCCTGTTTACCAACTTTGCAGGAAGAAGCGGTTAGACCATAAAGGATGCTGCTCTTCATACAGCACCCAACAGTATCCATGAGGAAATGCTCAGCATAGGGAAAAAGAAGCAGGAGAAGAAGGAAATATAAACGTGTAGTTACTGAATGTAACAAAAATGCTGTCAGTGCCTTCCAAATAAAAAAAAAACCTACATTTGCCCATTTTAAAAGGTTAAATCATGAAATCTGCATTCAGTCTTTATTTTGACTAATTGCCTCATGATATAATTTAACAGATACTTATCTGCATGAATACAGAACATAGTGTCAGTGTTTTGAACAAGACTGGGGATTACTCGATTTTAACAATAAGGAAGGCAATCTTGATGATAAACTTTGAAAAAAAATTAGAAGATCAATACAGGGCCACCAAACAGATTAAAAACTTACTGCAGTTAAGACTTCAAATGTCAGAAGTAATGCTAGATTTCAAAAAGGCAAATAGTAGTGTCCTTAAATTACTTACAAATCTTGATTATTTTCCATCACATGAGTGAGTCTGAAAGAAAAAAATAATGTAGCTGCACAGGAAATTTAAACACAGTGTAAGCTGCTCATAGGTTGATACCTATGAGCAGCTTACACAGACAACATCATGTCACTACAAATTCAGAAAGAACTTAAGGTATTAGACAAAAAAAAAAAAAGAGCTGCTTACAAAAACCTACACTAAAATACATAACTATTCTCCAGATTATTTGCAAGAAATAAATGAAGAAGCTTGAGAAATTACTGATGTATCTCTGATTAGTTCTACAGGGAGTAACTAGAAAGCACAAATTAAAACAAAGACCCTAAAATAGTGGGAAAGATACTGAGAGTATGTAAAATTCTCATCATTTCTGCAATGATAAATCAAATTCCTCCATAATTGTTTGGACTCCTCCAAGTTAAAAATAAAAAAGGTGTGTGTGTATGTATATATATAGGTAAGTAAAGGGAAAACTGACATGTATTTCCAAAAGCTGACTAAAACCAACTAGGATATAGTGTGTAATCCTTTTGTGATCTGAAAAATTACTTCGAGAATCATAAAGTCTTGCATTCCGGTCACCCTCCAATGAGAGAAGAACGGTGTGGTTTTTCAGAAATCATCAATGCGTTCTGCATTTATTAAGGAACTGGCAAAGGCAGTAAAAAAAAAAAAAAGGAATCTCTTCTGATGATACAAATGTTTTCAGATTGGGAGAATTCCAACATTTTAAGACTCAAAACCCAGCCTATTGAAACTGGAAAGCTTTTTAGACAATGACAGGATATGAAATACAATTTAAACAAAAAGTTAAAAAGTATTTGAAATGAAAAACAGAAGCTAAGCATCTCTGAACTACCAAGACTATCAGTAGAAAACTGCCTGTTAACTGCAAAAAGATCAATAAATCTTATACTTGGTATACTAGAACTACATCAAAGAATAAAAAAATACTACAGGGAATTCTTAAGTGGCATATATCATAAAACAGCAATGCAACAAAGGTAGAGCATATAAACCCACTGTCTCATATCACAAAGTACATCAGTAGTGGGAGCACTGAGGTGTACGTAGAGTCATTAAATGCTTTAGTACTATGGCATGGAGAGAACTCAGAAGCATAGCGAGATTCTGGAAGCTGAGATCTTTATTCATGAAATACAAAACTAAAAGCATCTTAAGGAAATAAATAAATAAAAGGACCAAACATGTTAATTAGACTCTCTTTCACTTATTTGCTAGCCTGAAAAAAATCAAATTACAAGCAGCCTCCATTATCTCACATAGCACCTAAGCTGTTTCTCAACAGTAACTGCTAGTCTCCGAGATAACTACTATGGTGGTGTGTTTATGTCACAGAATCATTTTGGTTGGAAGAAACCTTAAAGATCATCAAGTCTAACTGCTAACCCAGCACTGCTAAATCCACTAAGCTGTGTCCTTAAGTGCCACATCTACATGTCTTTCAAATACCTCCAGGGATGGTGACTCCACCACTTCCCTAGGCAGCCTGTTCAAGGGCTTCACAACCCTTCTGTAAAGGTTTTCATAACATCCAACCTAAACCTCCCCTGGCAAAACTTGAGGCCATTTCCTTTTGTCCTATTGCTTGTTACTTGGGAGAACCAGCTGACCCTCACCTCACTACAACCTCCTTTCAGGGAGTTGTAGAGAACAATAACATCTCCCCTCAGCTTCCTTTTCTCCAGGATAAATAACCCCAGCTCCCCTCAACTTCTCCTCGTAAGACTTGTGGTTTAGACCCTTCGCCAACTTTATTGCCCTTCTTTGGACATGCTCCAGCACCTCAGTGTCCTTCTTGGAGTGAGGGGCCCAAACCTAAACACAGTAGTCAAGGTGCAGCCTTCACCAGTGCCAAGTACAGGTGGCATAATCACTTCCCTAGTCCTGCTGGCCACACAGTGGTGACTCATGCTCAGCCATCCGTCAATCAACACCCCCAGGTCCTTTTCTGCCAGGCAGCTTTCCAGTCACTCTTCCCCAAGCCTGTAGTGTTGCCTGGGGTTGTTGTGACCCGAGTGCAGGATACAGCACTTGGCCTTCTTGAACATCATACCCTTGGCCTTGGCCCATCGATCCAGCCTGTCCAGATCCCTCTGTAGAACCTCCACATACTCACCTCTTTCTAGGCTCTGTCACTAAGCAGAGGAGCTTCTCTACATGGATAGACTTGCCACAGGTGTGCTCACTGCTGCCATCCTGTCTGTACTGGTGCAAGAGTGAACACAGCCTGCAGCCTGACCCCTGGGGAACAGCTGCACCTTCCCACTGGAGCTCCATCTGAGAGGCTGCATCAGGCACAATGGGAGCAGAGCTTAGAAGCACGATAGCTTTCTGTCAGGTAAAAATCATCCCTCCCCAGTCAGAGCTGGCAGAGCTTTCAGCACCCTTCCTGTGTGCCCTGACACACCGTGCTCTGGCTGATGCACCTCCCATAGGCTTCTTTTACAGGCATGGAGGTGGCCGCTCTTCCCTGGTAATGCCCAGGCCTTGCCAGCCTCTCCTGGAACAGCTGCCAACTCCTGGTGTGTGTCTCCAAACCCCTGACACTTCCCTATCAAAGCAAAACCTCAGGAAAACCCCGTACACTGAGATCTACCATTCCAGTGCAGGCCAGAACAGCTTACTCAGAAGATGACCAAAAAAAAAGGCAGCAAATAAATCAACTTAAAATTATTTATCAGATAAGTCATTAAGCAAATAAATGGAAAACAAGTCTTGGGTGTTTAAATGCAGTGAAGCTATAGAAGGCATCTTAATGTATTGCTTAATTAACTTGGTCACACACAGCAGGGAAGGAGCATTTGCTTTCAGTGGCAGCATCAGGTCCGAGCACAAAACCAGAGTGACTCCCTGATCCTAAACAACGCTCACGTGCCCAGACGCAAGTTAAAGTACTGAAATTAACAGCAAGAGAAATATAATCAAAACAAGTGGCCATGGTAGTGTTTGTCCCCTGGGTGGTGTTCTCTCTCTCAGCACTTTTCACTGAGAGGGATTAAACTCTACACTTGAAAATGATCTCACAGTACGACACCAGAATGTAGGTACCTGACTGGAGACTCAAGTCAGACTTTATCCCAACTCTAGGAGCTTAAGTTCACAGCAGGAATCAGCACACAGGGACATAGCTGTAAAAATCTCATTCTACAAATGTACATTTTTTTACATTTAATTATGATAAGGAAAAACTCAAAAGTTTCTCTACAGCTTCAGCTACAGTTCAGGGAGTGAAGTTCATGCTGCTTTCTAGGACTAGAGCTCCATGAGTGCTCTCCATGCCAGCAGCAGACAAGAGACTGCAATCAAAGTCTCTTTTTCCATCATGACTGGAAAGGCACCAGCTAAGGAAGTGTGGCTGCAAACTTGATACAGGGGATGTGCATGTGTTCCACAAGGAGCCCCTCAAAGCAAGCTTATCTTCTGCCTGCATTTTGTAGCTGCAGGCCTATACCTACAATTTAACTTGAAACTGATGGAGAAACAAAGGCAGAGTAACAGGAGTCACACTGGATCTTCCAGATGCCAGGAAGAAAGTCTACTTGAGATGTTTCTTACTAGGAAAACAGAAGGCGGCATGCAACCTTCAGCGGAGAAGCATGCCCTAAAGGCAAACAACAGAAGATCAAAAATAGGTAGACTCTAAGCGTATAGGTGGGGAAATGCAATGAAAAAAAATTCCAACATCCAGCACAAGCTGTACCAAGATCCATCAACATTTAGTCACACATCTAAATCTCCAACAGATCATTCACAATGTTGGTCACTGAAATGACTATGAAAGTAGTCTAGACACCAAATTCGAAATATATATCATGCTTAGAATAAAGATGACCCCCCAGTCTCTAATGTTCCTTAATCAAATCCTTACATTTGGTATTAAATTACAAATTATTGCAGAGTCACAGATGCTCTCAAACTATAAACTTAATTCTTTAAATTCGCTTGAGTACTATGTGGTTCTCACCAGCCCAAATATGCTTCAGTATGACAGTCAAAATATCAAGGCATAAACATGTATTGCTTCCAGAACACTAATGTAATCTCTATAAATTAGATTATAAATGTTTGGTGCTGAAAACTACAGAGAGCTGCTCAGTGCTACCATAAACCCACTTCAAAGAGCAAGTTGGATAGTTGGGCTGATTCAGTGTAAAACAAGACTTGAAGGAAATGTATATCCGTGAGAATGCAAAAATAACTGAACAACTGAAGTTGAAACATATAATGCTTACATGAATCAGAAGTATTAAATTTCATTTAATATAATTAAACAAGCAGAAAATTATAATTTAGGCTGATATTCTCAGAGGTAAGCTAGATCTGACCTCTTAAAGAGTGCTTGGACTTTATTAATAAAGGGCTCCATTTAAAAAAAAAAACTGAAACAGAACAATGCAAAAGTATCCTGTCAAGCACAGTAAAATTATAATGTAATTTCATCAAGAGACCTAATCAACTTTGGCTTCCTTCCTGCAGCTCATCTGTGCCTGTTCTTCTCTCCTTTAAAGAGATATTGAGCCAAATGCTGCTTCAAATCTAGTGTGTAAACTGGACATCAGCAAAAATTACCTGAAATAAGAAAAACAAAAACCTACCCAAACCCACAAGTATTTCTCAGCAATGATTTTGTTAAAAATTAAATGAAGAGGGTAGCAGTAATATAGCCTGAGAAAAATATCTGCTCCACAATACAAAGAAAACTTCAGTATCTTTAAAATGTATGTCCTTTTTAATTTTGAAATCAATTTACTTCCTAAAAATTATGATGGATTTTCCTCCAGCAAAGATTTCATATTTAAAACCTTTCCAAAACCAGGTTTTAAATGCAGAACGGATCGGTAACACATGGTGGTTTAATACTGGCCAGAATCAGTTTATGACCTGAAAAACATATTGTCATTGGGAGACAACTTCCAAGGCAGAAATAGCAGTGAAGTACCCAATTCCTATGACAAGTCACTGGGGCTAGCAATCAAATTGCTCTGTGTGCTTCTGAAAACATCCTACTCAGAAACCAGAACTAGCTTAGCAACAATACCTTATTCCCAGAAGTTATGTACCCTGCAGTGGCTTCTCCAGACAAATACTCGAGTCATTTCCTAATTTCTAGGCCATAATGTAAACCCTTTATCTCTAGATTAAAAATTTATCTAAAGGCAAAGTAGTTTCAAGCATTAAATATTTATGAACATCAATAGCTAAGTTCCTGACACCTACCAAAATTAACAGAATTTTTCTTTGAGTGAAAACCACAGCACTGCAAGATCCATTCCTCTGTCAAAAAAGCCCCCTCGCTAGAACTGCTCAAGATGCTTTATAGTTATTACTCTAAAAAGTCTGTCCAAATGACCGCACACATTTTCTAATGCTGTTTCTACGGTGCCTAAAAGACCTTGTCACATGAGGAATACTCAGACTGTAACCTGATCAGGCAGAAGAAAACTCTCCAAGCAGGATGACAAGATACCCACTTCTGTACCCAGGAAAGGACATTTGGGGAGGCTTCTCTGTTCACCTGTAGTCTCACCTCTAAATTGCCTGAAACAGTCTTCCAAAAAAATGTATTAAAAAAGTCAGACTTTCACCCTTTTTTTTTTTTCCCCAACCTAAACACATACACTTCTCTCTAATCCCAGCATAGAGGAGCTCGACTAATTTTAGATCCAAGTGGTGCAAAGTGTCATAGCTGTCAGATAGCTGGATACCTGAATCTCAGGCCAAACTAATTTAGTTTTCCAACACAATTAGGCTATGAACCCCAATTAATTGCTGATCTATATTTATATGCATTCTATAGCACCCTATTAAATACTGCAATTTCACATATTAACTGTGAAACTGAACAATGAAAATATATTTAAAAACAAACCAAGTTCAAAAGGGACATGTGGCTATAATCAAGAGCAGATTTTGGCCTATGCTATTGAAAAGCCCATCAGAGACTTAATCCTCCTTGTCTTACAGAAATAGTTACACTAATTGTGTAATTGCAACGTGCAGAATTTAACCCTCAATATATTTGCCTAGCATCTTCGGCCTTTCACAGATTTCTTGGCAGCTATTACCAGTTTGTTTTAAAATGTATAAAATCCAGAAAAAGTTGATAGATTACACTCCACAACAAAATGATGTATTCATCGGGTATAATAAAATTAGATCCGGTAACATACTAACTTTCTTTTAATGCAGCTAAAGCCAAATTGGAGTGCCCTGAAGGATGACCAGTTTCAGTAGGGGTATGCCTTACTACAGGCTTAGCTATTACTTGGGCCCTAAACTTGGGAAGAGGCTTGCGTGGGTGGATTTCTGAAGCCAGTATATTCCCACAAAAGCACCAGAGTCTGCCTATACAGATCAACTTGTAAAATCTGGCTATTAACATGCCCTTCGGGATTTGACCCACTGACTGAAGTGTCTTTGTACGCATTGTTTCACCTGTTTTGAAAGCTGGGTTGACTGAAAGCATTCAGTACATGAATATTTTCACCCACTACAGAAAATCAAGGCTTTGTTAAATTAAACAGCTTTAATGATGTTTTACGGGAAACATTTCAGGCATGCAGCAATAAGCTGCATTCATATTTGACATTTACAAAACTTTATTCTTTTAAGCCTGAACTTATAAAATACTTGCACTTAACTTCCAAGTGTGTGAATAAGCCCATTTTTTAATTTTACAAAGCACTTAATTCCAAGTACCCATTGAAATTCTAGCAAAATGGTGGAATAAATTTCTTAAACCAGGAAGGTTTTAAGCAGCGTAACGGAAAAAAAGAATGCATAATCTGGTTTTCAAGCAAAATATCACTAGAGATTAGCAAACTAGATCACAGGAAACAATTAGAAATACCTCAATCAAATAGAAACTGAGCCAAACCAAGCTTTTTAACACAATGATGACTGAATTTTATTATCCTTCCACCCCTGTTGCCCCATACTTCACCATCTCCTGGCTGTGACCATAAAAAAGATGCTATGGAATATTCCTGTGAGCTCTGTTTAAAAGATGTTGCTGACTCAATGGGAATTGGCAAGTACCAGAAAAGCAGTGTAACAACAGATCTCTGATCTCTGTCCTGGTTCACATACCAAAGATATCTAAACCAATGGCCAAATTCTGACCGCCTTAGTCATTCAGACAGGTATCTTTCAAAGCCATGGAAATAAAACCGCAGTTTATGTATACCATGAAACTCAGCTTCAGAAACTGCTGCTCAAATACTCAGGCCTTTAAACAGACAAAAACCTCAACGAATTAGCTAACGTTTGGGTTCTTGTTATTTAATTCCAACGAAATTAAGACCTCTTCAACTCAGCTCAAGTGAAGTGCTCACAAAGGTCAAATCAGCAAGATCTGGTTCATATTCAGAATGCAACTCACTCAAAAAAAAAAAAAAAAAACAAAAACAAAACCAAAAACACAAAAATCCCATCTCCAAGAAATTTCAAAGTGAGAACTTTCTGCTTAAAGGAGGAATTGAAACAGAGTAAAAGCACAGGTTTTACATTTTTATCTGGCTCAAAGGAATCGATTAATTTTGTTTGACTTCACACAGCACATACGACATTACCTTTCCATTCCTAATTGAAGGCACTTTCTGTTGGCTAAAATCCTTCATTCCCAGGAGGCTAACTCGCCATAGGAAATGTGCTAGGAACAGGGGAAATGACAGCATCATGCTGAAGACTTCCACAGTGGCAAAGAAAGGATTAGGTGATGTTCAGCTACATAATCTACGCATACCCACCACTAGTCAACAGCAATAACAACAACAACAAAAAAAAAATGTCCCATTTGAACAAAAAAAAGTTGTCCAACTCCAAGGCTAGATATCATCAGCATCTGAAAAGTGGTGGAAGAAGGTGGAAATTCCTTATACAGTCTGCAAAACCAACACCTATATGACACCAGTTTTAGTTATTCAAAATGAGAAGGAAAAAAATAAAAACATCTAATAAATTACTCTAGTTTTTTTTTTTTCTGAGATCAAAATCAGGAGCCCTGAAGCAGAAGATCTGATTAGTTCACAGCCAAGAGACAAGAGCAAGATTTCTGCAGACTGTAAAATCAGGCCCTTGAGTTCAGAGCATAAATAAGGAAACTCAGATATTCACAGAATCCAGACACAGAAGTATCTGCCACTGTCCCTCCTGTCTTTGCTCTATGAAACCATCTCTAAAGAAGAATTAAGTGTGACACCAATAACATTTAGGAGCCTCCAAATTTGTAAAAATGCAGCAGCACCTTCATTTTCAGATGTACAAAAACAAAACAAAACAAACAAAAAAAACCCACAAACAAACAAAAAAAACATTCTGAGCAAATGGTCTCTTCCTGAAGTAAGCTCAAAGGAGCTATTTTTTTATCTTAAAAAAAAAATAAATGTCAGAACAGCTTTACTTGACATTACCCTCAATCAATCATTAGAACAAACTACATTACCTATGAACCCTACACAGGCAATAGAATACATCAGATGACCTGCTAGCACTTGTCCATTTCCAGCATCTTTGTTTTCAGAATACAGACACAGAAGCGCTTGCCATGCTTCAGCGGAATGTGTAGTATTACAGATCTTCTTAAAACAAGAGAGAAATGCCAATAGTGAAACAGAATGTACCAAAATTTAAACAACTCAATCTGAGCTTTGCTTAGGTCCCAGACTTGCCCCACCTTCCTACAGCAGCAGCAGCTATGCAGAAAAGTACCCTAAGGAAGAAGCAATTAGGCATCCGGTACAAAGACTGCATTTATGCAGTACCTTTCCAATCACTGACAATAATTTAGTCAAGCCCCTGAACAGCAAGGCTGGTTTTTTTGTGGGAAGTCATGTCAAGCTGAATTTTCCAGTAGATACATTTCCTCCAGAGCCAAAATCTACAGTACTAAGAAGTCTGCACGGGCCAGATAACCAAATAGATTTTAAGCTTTTATAGCTTACATGGTAAGAACATTCTTGAATAATTATGGTTTATTCAATACTTAAATCTAAAAATTAGCTCTTTTTCAGGGGCAGCAATCACACAGTTATTAAAACAGATGTGCCTATTTCTATAATGATGTCAAAGGGAGGCAACTTTGTTACATAATTGTCCAAAATCTTGCAGGAAAAGAAGGCTGCTGCAATTGATATTTAAATAAATATTTACTACCTGAACTGAAACATACAAAAAAGTTTTACCTGAAGTGAACTGTACAATTTCATAGGTATCATACATGTAAGTCTTGATTCTTGGTGTATTACTTGAGATTTATACCAGACTAAATCTAATGAACTTTCTACAGTTAAAGCTTAAAAAAGGTGATCTTCAAATATGTAATACTCAAATAATGTTGGTATGGAACAATGCATACCTACACCATCCCCTAGAGATGAGATTTTTACATTAAATGAATGAGATACTGTTGGACAATTTCTTATTTATCAAGAAGGCTGTAGCTAACAATTATTGTATTAATTTTTGTTCCCAGGCAATGATGACATAAAAAAATTAGTCTCGCTGCATTACAAGTAAAGTTCTTTACAACCTCCTGAAGAACTGAAATACAGTTCTGGAGATAAAATTGACCTGTTACTTATATTAATGAATATTTGTAAGATTTCTCACCTTCCTATTCAGTCACAAACAACATGTGAAATATGTCAAACATTTCAGATAAAATATACTAAACATTTTATTGCCAACTATCACAATAAACGCTTTGCCTTTGAATTCTTAGAGGTGCTATTAACAAAGAAGCATTTTTTTCCCTGAATAAGTAGCTTGATTCAATGTGACTACTAAATCATCTGAAGATAACGTGACTTTTCCTCCACCAAAATGCTTTAGAAATACCACCAATGAAATACTACATGAATTGAAAAGAAAAAAAAAAAAAAAAAAAACACCACGACAGCCAGCAGCTAATCTGACCAGGAATCAGAAAACAACACACTCTTCTCCCATAGCAAACAGTTCTTCTGTGCCATCTTGGTTTTAGCAAACAGTTGCCTAATTATTTACTGTCACAGCCAGAGACAGTCAGCAGACAGAATTTGGACATGTTCAAATACCCTGCTTTAAACTCTTAAAGGAACAAGGTCCTTGGTATTGCACGTTCTTCAAGATCTCCAGCCTATTCTGGCTGCAGAAACGGATGAAAAGTAAAATTTCATTTTTCAACGCGTAAAAAGGACTGCGCTTTTCTCTCCTAAATCAAACTGCCTGAACATCTTAATGATGTGGCATCATACAATCCCAAGATTTCTAAGACAGGCAATGAATTTTGTACAGCTGACTCTGCTAGTTACAGTACTCAACAGCTGGGGCATAGATAATTTGGCACCCTGATAATGCCCTAGATGAATATGAGAGCATTCTTCAGACTGTAAAAAGAAGAAAAACAAAACACCACAAAACAAACAAAAAAACCACATCACAACTATTAGCATTAACATTATATTTTTTAGATGAGCTCCAATCCATAAAGTCAACACGGTTTGCATTTGATTAAGAAAATTACTAAAGGTGGTGTTTACAACACTGAGAAATTCAGAGCAATGGCACTCCCTCTTCAAAGCCTATATTGTAGCAATTCTTTTCTGATTAGATCAGCTCCCATAGCAAGTCATCAGAACAACAATTGCTGTAGTGAAGTCATACTACTGGGACTCGGATGGGAAATCATGACCGGCTTGGAAACACATTTTAGCAAATAATGTGTTTTCCAGGTTTCCAATATATCTTAATTAAAACAAGTCTGAATCTTTACCTTTGCTCCCAACGGCTGAATAAAGTGCATCTCAAGCAGCAAAACAGCATACCAAGATACTGAATGTGATACTAAGACCTAAGACAACAGAAACCGGATCATTCCGAATAATTTCAGGATTTGGCTGTCACTGAAAACAGCATGTGAATGGACATGAGGCTACTCCCTACAATACGATACACTCAAGTATTTTCAGAATGTGCTTCGTTTCTAATAGAGATGTGAATTAGTTTTAGGAGTTTCTTTTAAATAAAATCCTTCTGTCCCCCAACACTTAAAAACCAAATCTTTCAGTCCTTTCCCTGATTAAACCTCTCACTGACATAGAGGAAATCAGGCCTAATAGCCTTCCCAGGTTTTTAAGCAAGTAGACAAACTGGTATGAGAATGAACCTTACTAAACCTGATTCTAGCCGCAAATCCAAGATATTCTAAAGCAGAATAGCAGTACTTTGGATTAGAATCAGAACAGAAACGTAAGTTTTCTCAGCGTTTCCTTTATTTACAAAGTAAACAGTTCATGTGATTTAAAATTCTGAAGAAAAATACCTATAAAGTAGTTAGCTGCTTAAAAAATACGTCAGAATGCAATAAATACGCGCTTTTGAAGATGATCTCATATAAACTGTAATAATTTCTCAACTAAAATGCACTAATGCATTTCAGTACAGAAATAGCGCACATGCTCCATAGCTGCATTGACACAATGGGCAAGAGACACAAAGGAGTCATTAGTCAATACTGTTAATGACACATGAAATTGTAAGTGACACGGGTGTAAAGTACACTTGCACCTGACAAGTTCTCATGTCAAAATAACCATCTGCAGAGGGTTTATTTTGCAAAATATTAGCACTAACGACCTGGATTAAATCAAATCAACTATCAGTATCTTCAAATCAAGCTGTCTTAAAACTATGCCACTCCCATTCCCATCAGTGGAAACCATTACACCAAAACCTTTAGAACTCACTGGAAACATACAGATGAAAATTTTCAGATGTAAAATCCAACACATCTCTTCCCAAACCTTACAAAAGGACTCCACACTGCCAATATCAGCATATACTGTGTCATGCTGTAAAAACTATTTCTGGGATGGAGATTCAATATAAACAGTTACCTCTATCCCTTTTTCACTTGATTTCAAATCAGACCCGGAACACTTTGGATAAGCATTTTCAGATTCAGCGTTAGTAAATGTACTGAAAAACAGTAATGAATCACGCTTCCCAAATCATCTCTTACATCCACATTTATTAAAGAACAAGATGTAATTTATATTTCTAGCAAGATAAATTTAGCTGTATGCAGCTTTGTTATGGATAAACGCCTTTTTTCATGTATTTTCCTCTATGAAAGAACACAGGTGCTACACGAACTAAGATCATTCTTTGCCCGACCACCAAAAAAAACCAATACCTAAAATTAAAAAGGTCAAAATAAACTGAAGCTTTAAATACAAATGCCCATCGCGACGTAAATCACCGTGTCCGCATTTCACTCGAAACAGAGACTTGTAAACACGCGAAAGCGCGTTTCGCCCACTGGGGACGGAGACACGCTATTTTTATTTATCGCAGAAGCCGACGGCGTCCGTTCCGCTCCCCCCGCCAGACACCGAGCCGGGACCCGGGGCCACCCCTCTCCCCTCGGGCTGGCGGCGGGGACGGGCGCACCTGGGCCGCCAGCTCCGGACCCTCCCCTCCACGGTCCGCAGCCGCCACGCCCGGCGGGGCAAACGGAAGCCCGGGGGGGGGCGGTGGCCCCGCTGCGGGGGGG